>JASDQU010753515.1:65696-93408 GCA_032191745.1 Picea mariana | reverse complement strand
TAGGAGAAGAAATTATTCAAATATTCAACATAGCATAATATACTAGTTTACAACACATGCATTTAAAAAAAAAAACAAGAAAGAAAAATGGGCTTAAGAGCCTACCTCTTTAGCTCTCCAATGGTGGTTGAATATGACTATGGTAGCCTTCAATCTCCCTCCAAGCTCTCACAAATGGCAGCCTTCAAAGTTCAATGACAATCTCCCTCACAAACTCTCCAATGTCTCTTCCAAACTCTCCAATCTCTCTTCAAACTCTCCAATCTCCCTATGGGAGCCTTCGATATTCCTTCCAAGCTCTTCAATCTGTTAAGTTTTGATGGTTAAGCTGATGCATGTAGTTTATTTGATTTTAGCATGAACTGAACCATAAACAATGACTGCAACAACACAATACAATAACTGCAGTAAACCAAGATCACAAGAAGAATAACCATGCACAAGAACACAAGAGTTTATTCTGGGAAAACCCTTCTCAACCAAGGGAAAAACCCAACAATCCTTTGCTATACTGCCAAGAGAAGATCCACCATCCAGCACCAAACCTAGCACACAATAGGGTGCTGCTATCACTGAGAAACCTAGCTCCTAGAGAATTGCGAATTGCAGTCCTCATAATTTCAGACCTCCAACTTCAGACCATGCGTTGAGTTAGTGTGTAAGAGATGATCCACAATGGGGATCTATCTCTTATTTATACAATACTTAACTAAACCAAAAGACATGACACTTGGCACAATAGGGCCGACCTGTACAACTTAATAATATAATTAATAATTCACAATATTAATTATCTTTACATGGTGGGGCCGACTTGTACCCTGTACAACATAAATTAGGTTTACAACAAATCTTACTCTTAGACAATATAGCAAGGGATCCACACATCCTCTAGTGCTCAACCACTAGGGACACGTCCACCTGTGCTCAGCCACAGGGACATCACTCTCAACAGATCACTCAATTGAGTCCACAAGAGTACCATCTGGAGAGCCATCTCAAGCCGTCTCAACTAAGTCCATAGGAGTACATGGCAGGAGACCATCTCAAGCCGACTCAACTCAGTCTAGAGGAGTACAAGGCATGAGACCATCTCAAGTCATCTCAACTCAGTTCAGAGGAGTAGACAAGAGACCACACGTCATAACAACTCAGTCCAGAGTCTGACGCACACCCATCACATGGGCACACCCAACACGTGGGCACACCCAACACATGGGCACACATCGTCTCAACTCAGTCCAGAGGAGAACGACACACCCATCTCATGGGCCCTCTCACATATCGACTCAACTCAGTCCAGAAGAGAACGACTTGGAGAATGTCACATGACGCTGCAATCATCAACCCAATCTCCCTTCAATATCCTTCAATCTCCTCAAGAACTAGCAAGCTGCAAGAACACTCTCAAAGTCAAAACCCTCTTAGCAAAGATGAGTGAAGTGAATGAAATGAGAAATAGAATGAGAGAAAAAGGAGTGAATGCATGTTTAAACAACTTACCTAACCCTAGGCTACCTTTCCCTTCCCTCATTTCTCTTAAAAAACAAAAAAAAAGGCTCCCTAAGACTTCCTCACGCGCGCGGGCCCTGGGGATTGTTTTTAATGTAGGGAGCGCTCAGGGAGCATCCAGGGAGCGAACGCTCCCTACAAAACCAGGGAACGCGCTCCCGAAAAACGCTCCTGAACGGGAGCGTTGAGGGAGCGCGCTCTCTAAACTCTCCCGTTTGGAGCACGATTCTGGAGCGGGATCGAGGGGGGGGGGCGCGTTCCCCCGCAACATAGGTATGTAGATATGATATAAATTGTTCATCCAAAAGTTGAGACAATTTCACTAAGTAGGGAGGAAATCACGAGTGTTCTAATCTAGATTTTAGGAATATTTTGGGCTCATTACTGTTTCCTTTTGTAGGGACATGTCATTTTGTTGGATTTGTCCTCTAATGTGTCCAATTGGTTTATAACTCCCATTTAGTAATTAGAGTACTGCCTCTCTAGGTAATGGGAAGTTACATTATTTGTAAAAAATATGGAAGGATCTTTTTCTCTATTTAAAGAACAGACTTTTGTAGGTACATGTCTTTTAGTACTGCTATCGCACAGTTTGTAGTTAGGGTAAAAGACAGATGGAAGGATGTCAAATTGGCGTAACTGAACCAATCCCACCACTATCACCTCAATGGGAAGGTTCTTTCTGTTTAGGGAGGTAAGACCCAGGGGAGACGTCCCCGGTGACTTGGGGTTTTGAGAAGGCAAAAGGTTTAGCAAGGCTAAGTGATAATAATCCCCCTCACAAGTCATCACCTGATCAGAAAGTCCGGCTTATAGCCAATAAGGATAACTGGAAGTAATAACCAAGAAGAGTACCTGCCCGAGACAATGCAACAAAGAAACTAGGCATATGCAAGCTTGCTTGCTGGTTAGTACTCCATATAATCAATGAATTTTCTGATAATAAGCAATTGAACAATAGTATTGATGAAGTAAATCAATGATTGTACAATAGCAACGATTACAATAGTACTTCTCAATAAATGCTAAAGAAACTTGGCATTCAATGTAACAATATCAACACTTTAGAAACAATGCCTTAACTAATCATTCAATTGCTTTAAGAGTAAAACGAAAGCTGCACAAAGGTGTTTGTAGCATAAGAAGGTGACGACAACAATAGGGTTAGTAGGGTTAGTTTAGGCCAGGGTTAGTAAGAATTAGACTTTGTTCAAGGTATTTGGTTGTTTGTATGATCAAGGTGCTCAACACAATGGAGGTCTTAGATTAGTGCCTTATTAGGGAAAATGGAGTCAAGAAGAGCTACAAATGTTGAAGGGTCGTGATGATAGTAATAGGGCTAGAGACAAGAGGGTTTGGTGTCAAAGTTTCGCTAAAGTGAGGCTTTAACAGGTCAAACCCTAGGGGAGACGACTCACTAGGGTGTAGGTGACCTAGGCCCTAGTGCGTTTTCCTCCTTCTCTAGCTCAAAAAGACAAATTTTAATGGCTAGCTTGATATGGCTGAAGACAAGAGGGTTAAATGTTGAGGTGTTGCTAAAGCAAGGCCTCGACAATGAAACCCTAGGGGGAAAGGCTCACTAAAGTGTAGAATAGCTAGGCCTTAGTGCTTTCTCCTCCTTCTTCAACTCATTCACAAGAACAAGATGTCTAGGCTTGAAGACTAAGATTAAAGTATTGCAATGGCAAGGCTCTATCTTACTTCAACAAATCAAATGGCTCATTTACTTGATAGGGACATGGTACAACGACCTTTAACACGTGCTTGTCACCTAGGATTTTAGATCAGCAAGTTATAATAACAAAATGCAAATAAACAACACTACAACCATTCAATCAAGAAGTTTTGCAGAAATTTACTTACATTTAACCAAGAAATCACATAGCCATACCCTAGTTGTAAACCTTCCACCAAGAAAAATGCCATAAATAGCCAAAACAAACTTTATTCAACAAGTGCGCCTTATAATTTCATCCAAAACCCTAGAATAGGGCGCAAATTTCAGACCTCACCAAGTGGTGAGTGAAAGATGATCCTAATATGAAGGTAAAAACCCTCAATTTATACAATAGCAATGACCTAAATTACATTTTAGGTCATAAAAAGGCCGACAAGGCCAAAATACCAATATCATACTGTTTTACATTAAATGTCTTAAATTAAAACCCTAATCAAGCAATAGTGAGACGTCATCCCCTTTCTAGGGTGACGTTAGCCCCTTTTAGGGCAAATGCAGCCTCTTGGAGAAAAACGTTAGCCCTCCTTGGGCTTCTACAAGCTGCCACACGTGCCAAAATTGCCATATCTGCCTCCCAAAACGCCCATACTGCTGGGTGATGTCATGGGCATCCTGGGAGACGTCTTGGGCCTTCCAAGGCCAACGTTCCTGTGGAGAGGGCTCAACCACCCTAGGTACAGGTCTGCTCAGCTGCCTCTCGTGGATTTTTCTGCTCTTCCTTGGTACAAACGCTCTGCCCTGTCTCTACCCCCTGCTGGGGTCTCAACATCCATCTGGTGGGCTCTTCAGCCCCATGGAGGTCCGAACTGATCATCTCCCCATGTGTACCTGTCCAACATGGTAACTGTCCGTCGGGCATGATCTTGCACATCAACAACTACGCCCTCCAGGGGCTCATAAGTCATAGGGATCATAGCAATGTCAATCACATCTCATCATCAATATTATTAAACATGTGCATAAAACCCCTTTACCCTAGTCTAGTGCTCAAAGACATTATACAAGTTTGCAATGCAAGTTTGGGGGAAGTGACAGGATGTCCTATTGGGCTAGTGTCTACTGAAAGAGGGATGTTTCTGGAAAGGATTAAATCCAAGTCATGTAAGTGGGTGAGGTGGATGGGGATGCCTGGGCAAAAGGTGCAGTGATAGCAGGGATGGCTTATCGATGGGTGCCTCTGTGGAGGGTGAGCTACACTTGTCATGGATGCAATGTTTCCGAGCCCATTCATACCTTTTATCTTCATTCTTTTTCTTCCAAGATGTTAGTCAAAGGACACTGCCCTGGCTTGGTGACCAGTGGTGGCAATGTTAGCCACAAGCATTTCACGGAAATGAAAGGCTGGCTCGTGATGAGACCCCCTTTCTCTCTGCTATGCCACAAAGAGCCACTACCCTGGTGTGGTGACCAGATGCTGGTAGTGTCATACCGCTAGATGCTCATGGACCTAATAGGCTGGCTCGTGATGAGACCCCCTGTCCTCTAACCAGGTCCTGTCTTTTTTGTCTTTTTATTGCCTTTTTCTTTCAAGAAGCTAGTCAAGGGACAATGGCAATGCAGAGGTGACCAGAGGTGGCAATGTTACCCACAAGCACTTTCACGGAAATGAGAAGGCTGGCTCGTGATGAGACCCCCTTTCTCTTGGCCATGCAACCAAGAGCCGCTACTTTGGCGTGGTAACCAGATGCTGGTAGTGTCATACCGTTAGGCACCCATGGGCCTAATAGGCTGGCTCGTGATGAGACCCCCTATCCCTCAACTAGGTCTTGATTTATTTTACGGGTCCCTCTGTTTCTTGCTGAGAAGCTTTTTATTGCTTTCTTGGGGATCCCTGGGCGAAGCATCTCAAAGTTTTATTCTTATGATTTTATTGTCAGCTTCTTTTACCCCTCAGGCCTTTAGCCCATTCTTCCCACAAGGTAAGGTACAACCCCTAAATGATTGGCTAACCCTATGCCCAAACCAATGTAACGGGATGGGTGAGTGGGAAATAAGATGGAAAGTGGTATGTATGACGGGAACAGACTATGGCTTTTCAGAAATCCCCTAGTGGCAACTCAAAACCTATGGACATAAGCTCGCTAGGGCATCCTGTCATTCCCCCCAGATATGGTCAAGTGGACAAGCATAAGATCCAAGCACCTGTTAGAAACAAAGGAATCAAATGCACAGATTCAAAGGTTTTGAGGATCAGAGTGACACATACCATGATACCCAGACTCATTACCTCATGGAGCAAGAACCATCTCTAATGCAGGACCAAGCCGAAGGTGATGGATGCTGCTGCTGTTGCTGACAAAGTGGAGGCGCTGAAAGGGAGAAAAGATGGGCCCTCCAGGGCCATGCTCAAGTCGATGTGGCTCTCGGTACTCCATGTCTAGGACCTGTGGGCCTCGAGACATAATCTCCTAGTTATCCTTGAAAGCGGGGGATAACAAGTACAATTTGTTCTCTAATGTGTCCAAGTAGTTTTATAACTCCCTTTTAGCAATTAGAGTACTGTCCTTCGAGGTAATGGGAAGTTACATTAGTTGTCAAAAATACGGAAGGATATTTTTCTCTCTTTAAAGAACCGTCTTCTCATGTAATGAACATGTTTCTTTTGATATGTAGAAGCTAATAGTTGTCTACTCAGCATATATCTTAAGCAAGTCTTGTGTCTTGACATTTGAAATATATGCTTCCTATCTAGTTCTCACCTTGGTTCATGTCATCATCTATACAGTTAAGCAAAGATCCATGGTTAGATTTCCCACAACCAATACTCCACGTGTTAATCTTCCTCAAAAAAGTTGAAGCAAAACTAAACTTCAAAAGTGAACAAACGTTTTTTGTCATTTTCGTCCATACTCAACATCGTCTTTTTCATCCATACTCTGATGAAGTAGAATCTGGGAACCTCCAAGTTGTGTAGGTAAGAAGCAAATTGCGAATATAGGGAGTGTGGATAGAAAGCAATTTACTCTTCCACCATTAACAAATGAACACTGAATAAATGCAAGAGCAGATGAATAACTTATTATTATCAGATCAGTATTCTAGACTACGGACACAATACACATTGAAGATCAACAATAATGAGACCAATATCTTATATGCCATGACATATATAGTTGTCATACGACTAGTACATGGTTGAGAGATAATTGCTAACTGTCTTCCCAACTAGTCATTAACTTGTTGACCAAACTGTAATTATACCAATATTACATGATTACTTGTACCCACAGGTGGTACCCAAAATGTAAAATACCTAGGGTTTTCTAGGCTGATAAATAAGGGAATTAGGTCGACTTGAAACAGCCAAATGGTGCAGTATCTCTACCAACAACAGGGCACATTCATAAAACCCAAACACATGAATAGGATCAATACCAAATCCTGTTTGTAGCATAAGAATACCAACAGTAAATACTATCCAGAAACCAGCAGTACACAGTATTCACAATCAGCAGTAAATGGTATCCAAAACCACCAGCAGTTTATATCCAAAACCAGCAGTAAATAGTATAAAAAACCATCAGCAAATTGTATTAAAAACCAGCAGTAAATCCCTCTAGAGGCTGCTGTCTCAATACAGGAATTACTAATAACCAGATCGGAGTTTAAATGCTTCAAACAACAATTTCTAGTCCAGCCATATGGCAACACAAAGGCTGACAGGCCTCAAATTTAGCAGTAGTTCTCTCAACAGAAAACCCTAGCCTCTACAACAGGATAATCAGATAATCTCCAGCATGAATTGGTCCTTCCTTGCAGTCCACTGTCAGCTCTCTCAGCTCTGATAGACCCTCGGCCTGCAGTATTGTGGCTGATCTAGGGTTAAGTACCTCTTTGAGGGGCTGGAACAGTTCTGGTGGCAGCTCTAGGCACCTTCGGCCCCCCCTTAAAGCACCTTACCAGCCCAGAAAATGACCTTGGCCTGTGGGAAACGGCTTGCAACCTTGCCCCTTTCCTTCTGTGGATGCTTCAGGTCATATAGGGTTTCAAACCCTCCTCTTCAACCTCAAACAGGAATTCGGCCCCTTCAAAATAAGCTTGCAACAGGTGCGGCCCCTCTTAAGCAGGTTTGCCCCCTTCAAGAAGGCAATTTCAGGCTTGATCCTCCAACCGAATATCAGTTTCTAGGGCTCGGTCCTCTTCTGGGTGCTCAGCAATGGGTTAGCCCCTCCAAAATTCCCTTGCTGCAACCTTATCAACTTTTAAACCTACAGTAAACCCTTATTCCTCCCAGCGAATCCCTCCCAGGCTCAGAACAGCCACTAAATGAAGTCTGTAGCAATTGGATAGACAGATGAAGGCAGATCTCTCCCAAGGCTGAGCTAGGGTGAGCCCAAGGCACCACCGAACCTCAGCAGAAAGCAAGGGTTTTTTCAAAAATCCTCAAAAACCTGAGGCAAAAGCCTCCAGACCTGAGGCAAAGCCTCCAAAGGCAGAAACAAGATGTTCAAAACCAAATTCATATGATCAGGAATGTGTCTCCCCTCCTCCTTATATACTTTTTGTCCTTTGCTTGTCCCCTTCTCTCTTTTTGCCACTTGTCACTTTACGTGACTTGTTCTTTAAGTTGGGTGACATAAAGTCACTTTACCCCCTTTTTATTCTTCTTTTTACCCCATGTCACTTTAAAATTCAAACGTTGCCTCCTTGATGACTTATTTAACCCCACGGCTCCCTTTCTTTGGGGCTATAGCCTACAGGGAGTCCCCTTAGACTAATACGCCCTCCCTCTAATGAGGTCAAAAGGGAGGGGACATGACACAAAACATCGAGATATCATTTCAAGTACATTCAAAAGAAATAGTTGGATCATTTGTTCTTGTACCCCATGGTTAAGGCAATGTACCTGTAAGTATCACCGACATCCCCTCTCAAACTGCTTGGCCCCCTTCTAAAAAACGAAGGAAAAATAAGGAGATGAATCTTCTAGGCAAGGGAAAGAGAAGGAAGATGAAAATAAAGAAGTTTATATGATTTGATTTCAATATTARCAAGTTTTCCAAGAGAAAATATATATCATTTTGAGTCCTTTTTTCGAATTTGTGGAATTTTATCATGTTTTATATACTATACATTTTTAATTTTTTAATGCATCCAAAGTGTCTTCAATGGAAGGTAAACTTCAATGTTTTTTTAAGTTCATTATAGTCTTCCTTGAAAATGATAGACGCTATCTACCCTTGTAGCTTGTGATCTAAGTTGCACAAAACTTCGAAACTAGTACAGCATGGAAACACAACCCCGAAAAACTTTAGGAAACATGAAAATTTTGTACAAGCATCTGTTATTGAAATGCTAAATTTTCCAACACTTGGGTGTGGCATTTCAAGTAACATATATTGGTGGATATTTCAATTCATTGCCTCCTTCCCTATGTGATCTCCCTTGATGCCCCTCCCCACCTGCTCTTACCAAGGGAGTAAACCAATTCTATGGGGTTATTTACATGAGCTTCGCCTGAGTTTTCTTGACTAGACTGTTTGGGTCCCCGAGTACCAAGTTGGCCTTTTACTTCAAGCACTTTCTCTAGATCTTTGATGAGCTTATTTTCATTCGCGTTGTCTTCATTTCCATTTGTTACATGGGCTTCGCTTTCCTTTCGGCCAACTTTGGATCTGCTCACATTAGTTTAGGGTTGTGATAGAGTACCATCTTTCTAGGGTGGGTTGGATCGCTAGACTTTGCACTTTGCTTGAGGTAGAAAGTGAGAAGCATTTTATCTTTCATTGACTTGTCTAGTAAGAGATTAGAAGGAGGTTTCATTGACTGTATGGGGATTCAAAGATCTTTATCAACGTTCTTCAAATATTCTGATCAATGGTGCCTTGCCTTGTACATTGAGGCATTTTCTCTTAGATGATGTCTACTTAGAGCTCTTCCATGACAGCTAGCCAGATCACCTCCTCCTTTCATCCAGTCTGTGGCACTTGGGGAGTAAAATACTCTGAAACCACTTAGTTGGACAATACTATGACTCTCTGACATTGGTCCCTGCTTTGCACTTCCTGGGTTCTCGACTGTGTCATCTATGGGTTTTAGGAGGATCAGAGTTGTTCAGGAGAGTTATCATTGCAGGACACCTTCTCAGAGATGCATTATTAGTTTCTTTCCTTCCACTACTAGTTCTTCGTCCTTGGATATTAGGAGTGCTTCTACTTGTTCATCCTCCCCCCTGACCCACCATAAGGAGCGTGTTGATGTTAACTAGGATCATCCCCTAGGCCCCTATTAGTGCAGGCTACACTCTAGATGAGAGTATTCTGCACTTGGTGTTGACATCTACACTATTGACTCGAATGATGAGGAAGGGTAACTCCCTTCTCCCCCTTGTGGCAATTGCATCTTTATTGGCTTTTCTTGACTTTCTAAGATTTTCCTTCCCGGGATAACCTAATTGTATTCCTATGTTTATGACTTCTCATTTGTTTCTGCTTTTGTACGCATTTTTCATCTCATTTCATTTTAGGGGTGCTTTTTGCTTTTTGCACCCCTCTTTTGCCTGTCTATTATTGCTGGTTGTAGTCACTGATCGCTTTGATGGTTGACCAATTGTGATCTCTGCTTTGTGTCCACACACAGAAAAGAATAGTTGATATCCATTTGATGGACCTTAACGTTTACTTTAGTTCAATGGTTTTCTGTACAAGGCAAGAACATGATCACTATTTAACAGAAGTTACTTAACCATTGCAATTTTAACCTACTTGTAACCCTTCAACCCCTTCTTGCTGAAATTTGTCAATGCTAACTACTTAACAGAAGGTTCTCCCTATGCTTTCCCTAGAAGAAACTGGAATTGTACTATCTGGAATGCTCTGAGACTTTGGGATTGCACGCTGTTTTTAGTTCACAGACAAAATAACAGTTTAGATGAATTTTGGTTGAGGGAAGATTTTGGGTATTCAACTYGATATTAGTGTCATTGTTCTCATTGTTTAGATTATCTTCCTTGTGGGAGGATTAATTTATGCAGAACATTGATAATTCAGTTGTTTTGTGTGCATGTGATAATAATCTTAAATTTTGTTACTTCTCACTGTTCCATTGTCAATACAAGGGTGCTGACAGTAAATTTAAAKGGCTTTTTGGTCTTCCTTTTATTTTTCCAGTTGCGAATTTTCTCACACTAGCTTTTTACCTTGATTATCACTTTCTTTTGCAGGTATGTCTCAGTTGTATGGCCCGATATTCCTTTTTTTTCTGTGTATCGAGTCAGTAACTGGGCAGTTATCCATTCAGGCACAGGAAGGCTATTTGCTTGGGACACATGTCGTGACCGATATGCTTTGTTAGAGACTGCAGCAACCCCTAGAATGCCTATAATTCCCAAAGGTGGATCATCTAAAAAAGCTAGAGAAGCTGCGGCTGCGGCTGCCCAAGCAGCAGCTGCTGCGGCCAGTCTAGCATCAGCTGCTACTGTACAAGTGCACATCTTACTCGATGATGGGAGTTCAAATTTATTGGCTAGATCTATTGAAGGGAGAAGTGATCCAGTAAGTGTAAAACTGCTACCTTTTGCTCAAATTTTGTTATCACTATAGATATAATCATGAAAATATGTGGATGGGTGCCTAGCACATGGGTGTAAACTATAACAGTTTGTGGGAGATTTCTTGAGTGTCTTTTATCCTAGTATAATTACAGCTTATCAAATTATATAGTTTCCTTTATTTTCAATACATGATAAGCATGGGGATTGGGCATGGTAGGAAGAGTGAATGTGTTGGCAGGCAGTAAAATGTCTCTGTGAATTTTCATCTTCTATTTTGTAATGAAATATTTCTTTCATCTTCTAATGGCCTGAACATCCATGGTTTCTCTTGGTGCAAGCGACAAATAATCTTTTATGAATAGATTTAAACTTGCATGGATGTTCAGGCCATAATTCTTCTACTTCATTCTTAAATATGTTCTACCTACTTCTAGATCTTCCTTATATGGAAACTTCCAAGCATGATGTTTCTATTGCTGCATCCAGGGAAATGTTGCAAAACTCGGGAATAGTTTGATTAGGGTCAAAAAATTGGACTTGCGGAAAAACTTGGAAAAATGCGGACTGACTTGGCAAAAACTCGGGGAACGAAAAAATGTATAATATTCATTTTTTTCAATGAAATTAAAATGCATAATAAACAATGAGTTTGCCCTTTCATAAGAGACATGACTTTTCATATGAGGTGTCTCTTCATTAGCAATTAATTGCTAATTATTAGTTATTCGTTATTCGTTATTATTTATATTTATATATTTTATATATATTTATGTTCATAACATTGCTGTTAGAAATAGGGAAAAATTGCAAACAAAAATGCCTTTTTAAAATTTCTGTTTACTAGATCAGAATAAAGAATAAGACATACAAACAGATCTGAAGCAAATAAAATTTCTGAGTATGAATAATTAACTTTTAGCTTACCTCCTGATTCAATGATAGATGTACCTGTCACATGTGTGGATGTAAGCCTCTGTAAGTATGCTCAGACTTAATTTAGGTTCATAGATCAAACTTCTAGGGTTTGATCTCTGTCAAAGAGAACTGTGGGACAGTTTTGCCATAGATAGGAAACCCCAAAGAAAACAACAATAAACCACAGTCTTAACAGCAAATAACCCCAACAGAAAACCCTCCAATAAATATTGATAGCACAGGAAGGAGAACTGGACAGTAAGCAAACCCTCCCCTAACAAAACAGCAAGAACACCCTCACTCAGAAATCTGGACAGCAAACTGAGAAACCCCTAGAGGGATCTCAGTACTCCACACGGCAGCTGAAAGGGAGCCCACACAACAAAGGAGATAGCCCAGAAAGGGGCCCGCGGCACTTACACACAGAACTGTGGCCCTAAAGGGGGAGCGACACCCACTGGAACAGGTCCGGCTGCTAGAGGACAGATCCGGCAGCAAGAGAGGCATCTCACAGTTCAGAAGTGGCAGATCCAGCAGTCACACATCAGCAGCAGACCCTCCAGCCAACACAGAAAAGCTCAGAACTAAAACTGATAAAATAAGGAGAGGCCACATCAACAAGAGAGAGTATTCACTGAGGTAGCCGCAGCAAGGAGCGTGAGGAGAGAAAGAGTGAGTGTAGAATGGTAGGGGGGTAGGGTCTTATTTATAGTTAGGGAGAGGGGTTAGGGCAATTAAAAATAAAATTAAATATTGACATTTAATTAATATAAATATTAATTAAATTGTCAATTAATATCAATTTAAATTAAAACCCCAATCACATAAATAAAACCCTAATCACATAAATAAAATCCCCATCACATAAAACAAGAGGGAAAGCAAAACAACAAGGGGGTACCTGTTAGGACAAAGTCAAGGGGGGGTCCATAATGGAAAAACATGTCCACATGAGTCTCATAGTGACCTATAAACTTTATCATCACTGCATAAGAGGGTACATCAACAATGTAGTCATGTCCATCTTCATAGGCACTCCTTGGTCTCATGGACCATCCCGGGAGAGAGGAAGAGGATCACACATCAACACATCTTGGTATTACACCAAGATCTACCTGGTCAAAGACTGGTTTTCCCCAGAACACATCTGGAGGCCCTAAAACACATCTAGGGTCTTATCCACCAAGGTACAAGACCAAGGATCAACCCATGCATTAAGCAAGGGTTCCCTGGAACACATCCAGGGGCCCTAGACACATCAAGGGACTTATACCAACCACCAAGGAACACATCCAAGGATCAATCTAGGCACTGAGCAAGTATTCCCTAGAACACAGCCAGGGGCCCTAGACACATCTAGGGACTTATATCAACCACCAAGGAACACATCCAATGATCAATCCAGGAATTGAGCAAGGATTCCTTGGAACATAGCCAAGGGCCCTAGACACATCTAGGGACTTATATCAACCACCAAGGAATATATCCAAGGATCAATCCAAGCTCTGGGCAAGGATTCCTTGGAACACAACCAGGGTCCTTAGAACACATCTAGGGTCTTACTACTTGGTCCTAGACCAAGAACCCCGGTCATCTACTGGGGGCCCTCACAAGGGTCTTTTGCCATGCCTCTCACTGCTTGGTCTCATACCAAGAAACCCCAGGAGTGTGATGGGGGCCCTAGTCCACAACTAGGGTCTTATGCCATCCTCCAGGAGAATGGCTCTTGCGGCTGCACTAATTTCAACAATTGCCTTCCCCTTTTGAAATGCTTTGTCCTCAAAGCATAGTGATGGAAGGACTGGACGTCTTTTTCTTTAGCTTGTAATGTCGTCACATCATTCTCTGTTCTGTCGTAGTTGATGATATGAGACAATATGAACCTCTTAGCGCTGAGCAAAATTTTCGAACTGTAAAAGGATCAGACCATCCTAATTCAATTCTTTGTGGAACATTGCACTTCCATGATGAACTGTTATCATGAGACTTAATTGCACTGGTATCAATATTTTTCGGACGATAAATTAGTTGTTCTCGACTTAAGTGATATTAATACTCTGACTGTTTAAGATATCTTCTTTTATGATTGGGATGTCGATAAGGATTTCTGGTAACACGATTTTCCCTTACCGTACGTGCAACGTTTCCTCGATTTACCGTGGGTATTGTATCTTCTTCATTAATTGATGTTGTTTTGTTGATTGCTGGATCTACGCTCAAAGCTTCCACAATTTGGACTCCAACATCTGAATATGTCTTTTTTTAGTTGACTTTGCGGCTTCTTGAGCTGTGACGTGGATTGGATCTGTAATTGTTCCATTTTCCATAACTTGGATTTGTTCATCTGAAAACTTTGATGCTCCCTTTTCTATAAGTAGTTCTAACTTGTTTTCCATAGACTTCTTATCATTCTTAAGCTTTTTTATTTGCATTAGTAGGTTTTGATTATGATTTTTTAGATGTGAATTTTCTTCATCATCTAATTTGACGATATCTTTAATGTCTGGATTTTCAAATTTCTCTTCTTTTAACTATCTAATTTGTTCTAGTAGCCCTTGATTAAGGTTCTTCAAACGAGATTTTTCTTCATTTTTTTTTGATAGGTTCTTCTCGAGATCTTGATTCTCTTGTTCCAACTTTTGAATGCATTGTTTTCTATCTTTTGATTTCTTTATCCGTGTAAGTAGTTTTTTACTATGGTCTTTTAAGCAAGAAATTTCTTCATTTTTATGTGTGACAATTTCGTCAAATTCTTTTTGCACCCTTGATATTGACTTTTGATTTTCTTGAAGGATCACCTTCAAGATATCTTTAAGGTCTTTTGATGAAGGTATTATCGATTTTGACCTCATAGTAGTGTCTTGAAATGTCATCATCTTCTCCTTATAGGGAAATGTCACAAACTTTTTCTCCATTTTTAAGATAAAGGTACCTAGATTTTTAAACCAGGGTAACCCGATAATGATGTCAATCTCTTCTTTATACATATCTGTAACATTGAATTGAGATATATATTAATATTCATCAATTATCACTTGTAACTCCTTATTTGAAAAATATCTTCCTTTTCAATTATATTCGGCTTTGGAATTAATAATTGATTTGCCAAATCAATATTAATGTAATTTGCATTATGGTCCAAGTTGATATTGATGTTAATCTCTCTTCCTTCAATACTCCCCTTTAATGTAGAAAATCCATAGCATAAAATTGGACAACCTTCATAAGAAAATTTTCCTCCTCCCATTTTCGAATTGTACTTTTTATAACCTTGAATATGACCTTAGGATTATTTTTATAATACCCCTTTGATAATTAATTTGGATTTACTAGGTGTGAATGTTAGCTTTTGGGGTAGCTCGGATAGGTACTTCTAAGTTCTGCATTGGCGGTGCCTAGCATGCAGAGGTGTCCGAGTGATACTCTCTAGATTGTTAAAGAGGCTTTTATGTAATGACTTAAAGTGATTTTGTAGGAAGTTGAGTGACTTAAGTGATTTAAGTCATCTCAACGAGAGATTAAGTCACAATCGTTGATCTCAAAAGATCAAGATCAGATCTTGATCGTTGATCACTTTGGAGATATTGTTTTAGTCATTCGGAGTTATAAAACAAGATCTAAGGAGAGTGAGAGGCACACAATGAGTGCATAGGAGCAAGAGGGAGGATTGCTCATGTACTTGTGTCTAGGTGGGCAGGGCTGGGGAAGTGTGCAAAGGGGCAACGAGGGAGATAGTAGCCAGGTGGGCTAGGCTATTCGCTGCAGCATTGTAATCCTATGATGGGCCATATCCTAGGATGGGAGCCTAGGATTTTTAGCGATAAAATCAAACTCAGAACTGGTTTTTCCGCAAGGGTCTTTCTAGGGGTGTTTACCTGAATCTCCTGTGCAAATGTGTTTGGTTTCTTTTTTATGCTTCCGTTGATTTTCATTTAGTAACTTAGCTGTGTTGTTAATTAATAAAGCTTTTTTTATTTTATTTGAGTTAACAGTTGGGTGCTAGGTTACAAGAATTTCAACAGTGAGGTCCCACTTTTTTTCATAATAAATGGTCCACTTCTTGCTTCCACTTATAATTTCTTTTAAAATTTCTCTAGAATATATATATGTTTTTAACCATTAGGCCCACATGTTCTTAACCATTAGGCTATAGGTTGAGTGGGCCTAATGGTTAAGAGCATGTGTTTCCTCCTAAGAGGTCACAAGTTCAAATCCATAGGGGGGTAGGGTATGTATACCTCCGTAGACTTTACCAGGACGACAACAATTACAGTGCGATGTTGGGCGATAGATAATTTGTACGGATGCGAATGAACTATAACAGGTACGGTGTTGTACAGATTTTTATTTTTAAAATGATATAGATGGATGTGGTATGGTGGCTGTACCACTTCAACAACTCGGTGGCAGTGGTCAAGTCGTACGACAACAGAGGAATGGATGCATGCACGACGATTGGGGATTGTATGACGCAAGCGGATGGTACGATAATATGGGAGGATTGTGCTTCACAGGATTGGCAGTGGGATTGTACGACAATAGTACGACGACATACTCTACGGATTTTTTAATTTCGGCAGCTGTAATTTAATAGTACGGGAATATTGTACGGCTAACATAAAACAAGAGTTGTGCAATGGTGGCTGTACGAAATTGATCTAGACTGTACGACTCTGTAATTGGTTGATTTAATTAATTGTATAGATTCACAATCACTTGGAAGTTATATCATACATATCTGTACGGAAAATATGGTACGACACTTCAATTTATTTATATTTTCTTTAATGGATGGTTTTCTTCTAATTTTGTAGCGGAATAATTTAGTTTTTCACTTGCATTTATGTTCTTGAACCTTGCAACAGAATGATCTTCGGTGTACTTCCGAGACTTTGTGATGTTGACACATTATCTTTTTGTTTTCAATTTTATTTTCTGGTTCTATTCTTTCTTTCAATTTCCTTGCCACAGAGTAATGCTTAACTTTAAATGGCCAAAGGCCGATCCATGGTCAAAGACCTGAAGAAATCAGAGAACTCCGATAATTTTTAGTGTGGCTAAAAGTCTGAATGGCCAATGACCGAGATCATAAAAACGAGGCTCTAATACCAATGTGGCAAGCAAACTTGTTTGACAATTATAAGAATATCCAATTTAAGTAGGATAGAATAAAGAAATCCATAAGGATAAATAATATATTAAATAATGTATGAACATAAGATATATGAGATGATTACAATGAGAATGAGGGCCTGTATATATATACCCAAACAGGGGTGCCCTTTCATAAGAGACATGACCTTTCATATGAGGTATCTTTTCATTAGTAATTAATTGCTAATTATTAGTTATTCGTTATTATTTATATTTATATATTTTATATATATTTATGTTCATAACATTGCATTTATGTTCATAACATGAACCATACTAAAACTGTGAAAAAACAAATAAAACCGGCTAGCCAGAAAATACATATTCAAATTTAGATTAAAATAAATCATGTACATCAAAGTTTTCTTATTTGTATAACATGTAAGGGTGTACATATTAAAATGGTACCGATTGCGATACATACCTGAATCCCATTGAGGCTCTAATTGTCCTAAAGAGTCCAAATATAGTCATATGACAATCCACAATGAAATCAAACTATATACTTATATGAATCTAGATCTTCAACATTCTTTCCATGGATATGCTTGGCATCTTGACTCGAATCCCCTTGAAGGTCTAATGCTAATGTTAGTATATCCTGTGGAAGTGGAGGCATTGCAAGTCCATCCAGGATAATGTGATGTCCTGTTCCCAAGAGTAGGCCAGCAGGGAGTGACTTAGTAGTCTATGTGTTCCCGTAGACTATAGTCAGGCACAAACAGGGAACAAGATGGAGAAATAGGGGTGAATTGATGGCTAAACGATAAATTAAGCCAAAAACTTAGGAAAAGTCACTTAAGCCTAAGTCAACGAAGAATTAGAATGAAAAGGTGCTAAAGGGGGACTTAATTAATTAATTATTCACCTTGGGAGGAAAAGCGCCTAGCTTAAGTGAGGTCAATGGTGAATTAGGTTGGGAATGGTATAAAGGGAGGAATTTGACCTAATTCCTCATTATGCATTGTTATGATTTGATGTTGAGAGTTCCCAGAGGAGAATGAGAGTCGACTTTACTGTTTTGTGGATTTCTAGAGGAAACCACCACCATTGATCGGTTTTGGTGTTGAGAGACACACCCTAGCGCATCAGAGATAGCATCCAGGTATTTCACTGTGCTATTCAGGAGTATCCAGTGCAGAGTGCGCAGCTCAGTCAATGAGGGCGCAAGTCAGATTGAGGGTTTGTGGCGCTGCACGAGTTTCGAGCTTAGATTGCAGTTTCCTTCCGACCCAGTTGAGATCCAGCCAGGGTGCTCAGATTGAGCTAGTTTCCATCAGATTCTGACGGTGGAATCTTGTAGGGCGCATCATCCAGCCATTTAGGGCGCAACTCTTCCGACAGGACATTTGAGGTTGCAGACAGAGCATCAGGGAAGATCTGGGGAAACCCTTTCGACCTAGTTCCGCATTTGGCGAGACGATTGTTTTGAGTTCTATAGCAGCAGATTCCATTGGTGGAATCATTTGGGGCGCATCCAGTGTTCCAGGAGGTGCGCAAACCCCCCAGGGGTCTAGATCCAGTGCCTCAGAGACCAGATCTGACATTAGACACTCATCCATTTCAGTCTAGAGGCCAGGGCGCTTCTATTGGAGCAGTTTCCAGCTCATTCCGACGGTCTATCCTTCCGGACGAGTTTTCCAGCTGGTAGCGGTTACCGTACCTCTTTGGAATCGCATATTTTTGCCGATCTATCCGTGCATGCATCAGATCTGCTTCCATCTCCTGATCACAGGTATTTTTATGCTATTTGCTTGTATTCCAATGACGATCCATGAGATCTAGCGGACGATTATACTCTATATTTCCAGTATGTTATTGTATTTCTATGCTTGAGTCGCATAATAGATGTTATTGGGCAGTTGATGTTCTTTACTTCCGCATGCATCCTTTATACTGTTTAAACCATAAATACACAACATGCACATGCAATAACCAACATGCACATGCAATAACCATAAATATCTCAAACACAACTAAAACGCATCCAAAAACCCCCAGTGTATCAGATCTGCGAGACAGAACATTAGATCAGTAGCAAATATCTTGATCAGCGGGATCAGGGATATTTCAGATAAGTCCATCCCAGATAGAGGGGGGCATCATTAAATAGATGAAAATTAAGTGTTAGGGTAGTGGTAGGGTTTTGTAATTAAAATTTTTGCATTTCCTCTTTTTGAGGATGTGTGGTTGCATCTGTCAAACTGGCCGGTTTTGACTGGCTCTATCATAATCCACTGGTCTTGGCCGGTTTTTTACCGATTCAGGACAAAGCCGGTCAAAAACATTTTGAATGACTGGTTTTGACTGGAAATGCCCCAAACCGGTTTGAACCGGCCAATTCAGGTTCTGCTCAAGCGGTTTTGATAACATTCTTTATTTGCTGAAGTCATAGAGTGCATGGAGTTAGAAAGTGTAAACAACCTAAAGTAACGAATGCACAATTCTTAAGGTATGCTTGGCATCTTGACTTGAATCCCCTTGAAGGTATAATTCTAATGTTAATATTCTGTGGAAGTGGAGGCATTGCAAGTCCATCCCAGATAGAGGGGGGTATCATTAAATAGATGAAAATTAGGTTTTAGGGTAGTGGTAGGTTTTTTTAATTTAAAATTATCTTTTTTATTTTTTGATGGTGTGTGGTAACTGGTTACATCTGTCAAACTGGGCAGTTTCTACCAGCTCTATCAGAATCCACTGGTTTTGGCTTTTTTACCAATTCAGGACAAAGCTATTCAAAACTGTTTTAAATGACCGTTTTCAACCTGAAATTCCCCAAGCTGGTCTGAATTGGCCAGTTCGGGTTCTGTTCAGGTGGTTTTGATAACATTGGTTATTTGCTAAAGTCATAGAGTGCATGGAGTTAGAAAGTGTAAATGACCTAAACTAATGAATGCACAATTCTTATTATTAGTAGTTTTGCCAAGGATCTCACGTAACATTGGTAGTTTTGACTTCAGAGTTTGGGGACCATGTCAAAATTTGGGTTTTTGGGAGTTTGGAAGTTTTGGGAGTACTGTTGAGAATAAACATATGTCAAATTCCCACCACCATGCTTAATAAGTGGGCAGTGGAAGCAAAATATGGCAGAATGGTAACTCTCTTTTTCAATGTCGCTTAGTTGCAAAATTTTAAATAACATATATGTATAATACAAAATTGTTTCAAAATTGGTCACTAAAGATAAAAATATATCTCCATCTTTTGATAGATCTAGGCTAAAATAGACTACCTAGTAGGAACGTAGCTTTTATGTTTTTCTTGCACAAGCAGAACCATAAATGATTTTAGTGCTAAAGTGTCCTTGTTTTGAAGATTGTCTTAGTGGTCACATAAACATGCACACAATGTAATCAAGATTGAAGTAATAGTGCCATTAATACGGAACCATTCCCACTGGGAAACCATCTATTCTCCTTTGCCTTTTTAATATCTGTCCTACGTTGACTTAAATTATTTCTTTTACTAACTTGATTATTCAACCTACCATCTAAGGCTGCTTTAAAAGTATTCCATCTACACAGACTATGTTTTTATAGTTTGTAACATACACAAAAGCATTATGCAGGGCTCTATTTCACCTTTTCGATTTTCTGTTTTGAAGTAAAGTAACCACATATTTTCCTGCAAAGCATCTGCAGCCTGTTTTGAAGTAAAGTAACCACATATTTTCTTGGTTGTGTTTTGAGGCAGATCCATTTATAGGTATTCTGCTTGTTGATCTGAAATTAAATTTGGAACGTGAAGACAAGATAGCACATGTAATGGTCCCATCTGCCTTTATTTGGTTGATTAAATATCTTCTGTACTATGTATGATGCCCCTTTCATGCCCATCTCCCCAATCGAAATTTTCATCTAGAAAGTTGTTTCTGTATCTGCACAGAACAGAATGTTAGGCATCTCATGTGGCAGACTAGCTGTGTGATTTAGAAACTGGCATTTGGATTGAGTCATTGGTGTAATTACTGGAATCTTATTTTGGTTGGGATGTTTTTACTTTGTAAGAGATTAACCACATAGTGGCATGGCATGAATTTACACTGTTATCCTATGTTGCACAGGGACATGTTCCCTACTTAAAACCTTAGTACCAGCTTATCTAGCATTTCAGGGACCTAGGAACTCCTTGGAAGTGTTCCAAATCTCATGGTGATGCCATCGGGGACTTTCAGGGGATCGTCCTCATATTCCAGGGAAAATTTAGTGGACTTTGAAGGAATTGTCCCCACGTCCCTTGATTTTTCGGGGACTCCTAAATGTTCCTCACATTGTATCTTTACGGTTGGGTTAAAAATTGGTGAAAAAATTACCACTTGTATTGTGGGCCTCATTCATCTATGAATCTACTGTCCATTAAAAATTTGATTGTGAAGCCACCCACAACAGGCCTCAATGTTCTGCTTATGATATAGTTCCTTTGAAAGCCTAACCTGAGAAGACAAACCTAATAAATTTCAAATTCAACTTCAATGGATGGAAAAGGAGGACCATTAGTATTAACGAAAGAATGCCAAGCTGAATTGTCTCACTGACATAGTTCTTTGAACTGCTCTTGTTCTTGGTTTTGCTGCCTACCTTTGATGTTGTACATTGTTATCGGGTATGCATTATGATGTCCAAAATGTGATGTTACTTCTATTTCTGGAACTGTTTGGAATTGCTTATTTTTTAGAGAAATGGATTATTTTCTATGTTACCAAAACTTGAGCTTGAGCTTATTTGTATATAAGCATGGTTTCACATATGGGAATATATATACATATATTCGAAGGAAAACCTCATGGGATCCCACCCTCTACCTTAGAATATCCAAATGGAGGGTGGCTCAATTGCTAGCCAGAATAGTAGCTGGTAACCCAGCAGGAGTTGAACCTCCACTAGACTAGAACTAGAGACCTCAAGGGGAACTCTGCCTTGAAACAGTCCATTCAAATTGATTGAGCTAACCTACTGGGCTATATCTATATTATTTTTGCCCCCAACCCGCTGCCCCCCTGAAAAATTTGGGGGTGTGCTCTAGCTGTTTGGAAACCTCCCTTGACCCCTATGTTTTGAACAACGAAAACTTGTGCAACATAGCTGTTGTCTTACTTTCTAGGTATGTATGTTTTAATTCACAAGTGCTAGCAAGAGAATCGAATGAAACCAAAACCAACCCAAATTCTGCAATGAAGAAAGAGAGAAATAGCACTAGGGCATCCAAGAGAGGCGCAACCCTAGAGAGAGAAACAAAACTCTAGCACAAGTGCGCTAGAGAGAGATGTAACCCAAACATAAGATAGTTTGAACCAAGAACAAGAGAGCACAATGCTTTATGGTGCCCTTATGCTAAATCACTTGTATAAGAATGAATGAATGATCACAATGTGTGAAAATACAAATAAGAGTTGTGTATTTATACACACCTAAAAAGGTAGGGTGCTTTCCCCAAGGTGGGGTTATGGGTCTACATTGAGTTGTTTGTCGTGGCCAAATGTGAAGAATGCACTCTTAATTCTAACATCTCGCCCTAATCTGAACAGGGGGCCACTGAGAGAAGACATTACAAAACATCCCCCCTTGATGGAAAATCTCCCACACCAATATGGCTTCATACGTTGGTGGAGGTGGCCTTGGACAGAGATTTGGTGAATATTGGCAAGCAGATCGACTAAAGGGACAAAGATGTTGAGAATTATAGCTCATACATGAACTTTTGCACATGTTCCGTGTGAACGTGCGAGAAGTAGTTTGAGATATTTTCAAAAATTGATTCTATTTTTGAAAAGTAAATTCTATTTTGTAATTCACTTTAGTTAAAAAGTGAAAGTCTTATTTTTAGCAGTTGAGTCTAAATAGTGTATTTCCTGCATGCATGACTTAGACTAGGAGTAATGTCAAAAATATATTAGGGTTTTGGTGTCAACTAAAACTATAAAGACAGGTCAAGATAGAGAGTTCACACACAAGAGCACATGAGCCGTTGAGCGACAAAGAGAATAGGCAGCCAAGAAAGAGATGTTTCCAGCAGCACGTAGTTTCGTACAACGTATGGAAGAGTTCTATACAGTTGTACGGACAGCACCATACAGATCCATACAATCGTACGAACAAAGTCGTATTGATGTCCATACAGTCCGTACGAATAGGCTGTGCTCTCCTAGTAGGTTGTTCTGCTTAGTTTGAGGTGTTTTTTGGTTTCCATGCAGTGCTGTTTTTTGGGCAGTTTGTGGAGTTTTCCTTGTAAGTTTTTCGAAGTAATGAAAAACTAGATTTGAAGGAGTAATTACCTGTGTTTTGTGAAATTAATTTTTTGCTTCCGCTATTTGATTTCCAGCTATTGTGTGATTAATGCTATGGTCTGAAATTTATTTCTGCAATAATTAAATTCAACAATTTACTTGTTTGATTGAGATCATAAGGACTTTAGCTACATAGGCCTTGGGAATTTTGACATGGTATTAGAGCTTTTTTTTTGATTGAGATCTTTAGGATTTGCAGCTGTAAATCAACTGCAGGGAAGGACCAGCAATGAGAGGGTTTCAAAGTTTCATTTTCAGATTCGAGAGTTTGTGCAATGGATCTCAGAGATGGCATCAACTAGCCTCAGGTTTGAGGACATATTGGATGGTGTGTGGAATTTATTATTATGGAAGGTGAGGGTTACACTCTTACTAGAAGAGAATGATCTCTGGGATATTGTCAAGAATGTTGCTACTTCGCCTACAGATCCAGAGGAGTTGGTAGCTCACAACAAGAGAGAAGTGAAGGCCAAGCGTATGATCTTAGATGCCATAAAGGATCATCTGATCCCTGATGTGTCCGAGAAGAAGACAATGAAGATGATGTTCGATGTCTTGGTTAGTCTCTACTAGAGTTAGAACATAAACATGAAGATGATATTGTAGAACAAACTCAGATCCATAATGATGTCTAGATTAGACATAGTCACCGGTTACCTTATGAAGATCACACAGATTTGTGATCAACTTGCACAGTTGGGGAGAAGGTTGAAGATGTATTGTTAGTGAACATGGCATTGAATGGATTCCCAGCTTCATGGGAACAATTTGTCAAAGGTATTTGTGCTTGGGAAAATCTTCTTGACTTTGGGAGGCTTTGGGAAGACTATATCCAGGAGGAGACTCGGATGGAGTCAAAGGTCGACAAGAAGGATGGTGATGAGAACCTAGCCCTATTTGGTCAATTAAATAAGGGCAAAGGTAAAGGACCCGACAAGTGTAAGTGAAAGAGTGAGGAGTCAACTTCACATCTAGGAAAGTACTTGAGTAAAATCAAGTGCTTCAATTATCATAAGCATGGTTATTATGCATCAAAGTGTCTAGATAAGAAGAAGGGTAAAGGGAAGCAACAACAAAAGCGAGTAGTAGCCTTTGCAGAAACTCAGTCGAATCAGTTTGCTGCCAAGTTCGAGAAGGATTTCTCGTTGGTATCTTGCCTTTCTATGAGCACGATTCTGAGGAGTGCATGGTATGTGGACAGTGGGGCATCTTGACATATGACATCAGCCCAACAATTGTTTTCTAGTTTGAAGTAGGACTCAGGAGTACAGTTTGAGCTTGGTGATGATGGCAAGTACCAGTAATAGGAGTTGGTACCATTCCCTTCCAACTCGAGTCAGGTAATTTTTTATATTTTGACGATGTCTTGTTTGTACTTACGAAGAATTTGCTTTCAGTATCGGTCATGGAGGATAAGGGCTTTGTAGTTAAGTTCAAGAACTAACAAGTCCTCATCAGGTCGAAGGATTCTAGCCTAGATACAACTCAAGTAATAGGGGTTAGAGAAGCTAATTTGTACAGGTTATAGGGTGAACTTGTTTGAGCCTTGGTGCAAAACAATGACAACTTGTGCGAGTTGTGGCACAAGAGGATGGGGCACTTGCATCACAGGGCGTTGCTTATCCTAAGGGAGATAGTCACAGGTCTTCCAGAGTTTAGTATTGAGCAACATGGTGTATGTAGAGGGTGCACACTTGGCAAGCATGTGTAATATCCGTGATCCCGCTGATCAAGATATTTGCTACTGAGCTATTATTCTGTCTTGTAGATCTGATACACTGGGGGTTTTTGGATGCGTTTCAGTTGTATGTTTGAGATCTTGATGGTTATTGCATGTGCATGTGGGTTATTGCATGTGCATGTTGGTTATTGCATGTGCATGTTGCATATTTATGGTTTAAACAACATATAAAGGATGCATGCAGAAGTAAAGAACATCAACTGCCCAATATCATGTATTATACAGTTCAAGCATGGAAATACAATAGCCTACTGGAAATATAGAATATAAACGTCAACCAGATCTCATGGATCAGCACTGGAATACAATCAAATAACATAAAAATACTCGTGATCAGAAGATGATAGCAGATCTGATGCATGCACGGATAGATCGGCGAAAATATGCGATTCCGGAGAAGTACGGTAACTGCTACCAGCTGGAAAACTCATCCGGGAGTCCAGACTGTCAGAATACGCTGGAAACTGCTCCAAAAGAAGCGCTCTGGCCTCTAGACTGAAATGGGTGAGTGCCAGATCTCGAATTTGGTCTCTGAAGCACTGGATCTGGACCCTTGGGGGGTTTGCACACCTCCTGGGGCACTGRATGCGTCCCAAAGGATTCCACCAACGGAATCTGCTGCTAAATGGCTCAAAACGATCGTCTCGCCAAATGTGGAATTAGGTCGAAAGGATTTGCCCGGATCTGCTTTGATACTTTGCATGCAACCCCAAATGTCTGTTCGGAAGAGCTGCGCCCTAAATGGCTGGATGAGGCGATATGCAAGATTCCACTGTCAGAATCCGACGATAGATGGCTCAATAGAAGCGCCTTCGCTGGATCTCAAATGGGTTGGAAGGAAACTGCAATCTGGACACGCATCTCGTGCAGCTCTCCAAACCCTCAAACTGACTTGCGCCCTCACTGGCTGAGCTGCGCACTCTGCAATGGATACTCCTGAAAGGTACGGTGAAATACCTGGATGGTATCTCCGATGGGCTAGGGTGTGTCTCTCAACACCGAAACCGATCAATGGTGGTGGTTTACTCTAGAAATCCACAAAACAGTAAGGTCGGCTCTCTTCCTCCTCTTGGAACTCTCAATATCAAATCATAAAAATGCATAATGAATTAGGTTGCTTTACCCTTCCTTTATAGCTTCTCGAAACCCTAATTCGTTGTTGACCTTTTCCCTCCAAGTGACTTTTACTTTATTTTATTATTCCTTGAATATATCACTTAATTAATTAATTAATTAACCATTTTGCCTGTAAAAAGTGATTTATCCATCCTGATGGCTTCTCCGGCCACTAAAAGTCACTTCTCATCATCTTATCCTGTAATGCTCTTCCTCTCGATTCCGATGAGCTATTACACAAAGAGGTTTCTCCAAGTAATATGCCCATTATGACCTTCTTAGTGAATTTAATTAAGATATGACCCATAATAACTCAAAATTACGGAGATCGTCGGAATGCAACGTAACCAAATCCCAGCTGTGCGGAATGGATCTTGATGATGAACGATACAAGTCGGACCCAAATAAACCCCTCAATATATCCCGAACTCTCTGTCACGCCTATCTGGCTACTCGGGTAGGCATAACACTCTGAAATGTTGTAATGTTATAATGTCCCAAAATGGGGACATTACAGTCCTCCCTGCCTAAATATTGCTTGTCCTCAAGCAATAATTGAATCCAACTACATATGATACCGGGGTCCCATATCCACCTGTGTGACACAAGGTAGACTCCCCTCAAGATGTGGTCTCTCTAAGTGCTCACCATGCATGACACCCACATGCTCTTGCTGAGTAGAATGATCAATGGCCAAAGAATCTCAATCAACTCCCCGAGCAACCACTCTACTTGAAACTCAACCTCATCAAACACTGAACTACCAAGCACTCCAATCCTTGGGTCCCATATCAGAATGTGAACTGCAATGCCCTGTGGAGTATAGTTTTGTAACATATCAACACCATGAGTCTCCTGCAAATAACACATGGCCTCAACCCGAAATGGGTCTATCTTATCAGACCATACCAAACTCAACACGGCCCCCACCGACTGAACATGCTGTTGCCACAGTGAGGTACTACAAGACCTCAATGAATCACCAACGAGTGACGTGCTCTCCCCAATACTGAAACTCAATGGAAAATCAAAGTGACTTCCCCCTGCAAACGTTCGCTCGTCTCCATCAGTCAATGAAATGCCCAGCCCTGTAATCCCAGGGTCCCATGCTAGTCTCTGTCAGGGACCATCATGTTGATGCTGCTCTACTATGATCATGACTGTCTGCTCAAAGTATCCATACTGGACCCTCCACGCATGGATCCTCATAAGATGAAACAAACTATCGACCCAATGGACTCCAGGATCCCATGTCAAATTTGGAAGCTCATCACTTCCAATCCCCACTAACTGTTGATGTGCCCTACTGGTAATTGTCGAAATCCGTCCACCCTCATCCCAATGAGAGTCTGAATATGTAGCAACCTCTGAATTATCCTCTGTCCCATGGCCTAAGATACTCTCCATCACGCCTAGGACCTCAATTGTCTTCCCCTGATGATCCACCCCTATCCTGCTGTATGCAATCAAGACACTCTTGTTAGGTGGTCTCAGCCTACCAACTCTCCATGTCCCCTGCCACTGTCTAGCACCCCCTATGTTGTTGTCAATGATAAAAGTGTTGGGAAAGGCTATCATAAATATCTGCACCCAACTATAGGACTTGAAAGTATCATATGCTTTGGTCAATCCCCAGGATTGGACCAAAAGCTCATCCACTAGCACCCATGGTGAATAATCGCCTAAACTCCAACTATCGGGTACAACAGTAGATAACTCCACAAACTGCTGGTCAATCACTCTCCCCCCATCATCACTCAT
>JASDQU010753515.1:48035-65596 GCA_032191745.1 Picea mariana | reverse complement strand
GATGGCTTCTCCGACCACTGAAAGTCACTTCTCATCATCTTATCCTGTAATGCTCTTCCTCTCGATTCTGATGAGCTATTACACTAAGAGGTTTCTCCAAGTAATATGCCCATTATGACCTTCTTAGTGAATTTAATTAAGATATGACCCATAATAACTCAAAATTACAGAAATCGTCGGAATGCAATGGAACCAAAGCCCAGCTGTGCGGAATGGATCCCGATGATGAACAGTACAAGTCGGGCCCAAATAATCCCCTCAATATCTCTCGAACTCTCTGTCACCCCTATCTGGCTACTCGGGTAGGCATAACACTCTGAAATGTTGTAATGTTATAATGTCCCAAAATGGGGACATTACAACATGCCAAGGCTATGTTCGTAAGCAACGAGGATATGTCTAAGGGGATTCTAGACCTAGTACATTCGGATGTTTGTGGACCGATGTTAGTAGCGTCAATAACATGAAGCATGTATTATGTTTCCTTTTTTATGATTTCTCTCGCAAGACTTGGGTCTACTTCTTAAAGATCGAGTATGAGGTCTTTAGTAGTTTTCAGGAGTTCAAAGCTCTAGTTGAAAAGCAGATAGGGAAGAAGATTAAATTCTTGAGATAGGATAATGGGGAAGAGTATACCTCCAAGGAGTTTGATGTTTTTTGCAAGGAGGCAAGAATCAAGAGGGAGCTGACAATTTTGTACAACCCACAACAGAATGGGGTCGTAGAGAGGAAGAATTGATGCATCATAGGGGTTGCTAAGGCCATGATACATGACGAGGACTGGTCCATGTTTCTTTGCGTAGAGGCATGTAACATAACAATCGACATCTAGAACTGGTGTCCCCATAAGATCTTAGAAGACAAGACACAAGAGGAGGCATTCACTTGTGTGAAGCCAGAGGTGAGTCCTTTTCGCTTCTTTGGTTGTCCAGTTTATATCCATGTACTGGTAGAGAAGAGGACCAAGTTGGAGCCCTCCATCATGAAGATTTTGTTTGTGGGTTACAATGAGACTTCAAAGGGTTATAGGGTCTATATTCCAGAGCAGTGGTAGATAGTAGTAAGCAGGTATGTAAAGTTTGAGGAAGACTTTGCATCCAGAAAGTTTCATGACCCTACTCCAGTGGCAGAGGATGAGGAGCAGGAAACAAGGAAGGAAGAAACAACACTACACTTTGGAGATTCTTGGTTGGTTATTCTTGGTGGTGGTTTTCTCTTGTGTGCTCCCCCTTTAAAGAGGTGCACTACTTCTGTATAGTGCTGCTGTTGCAGCTTTGTAGTGGTGCTGTTGCAGCTACCTGGTTTATCTTGTGCGCTAGCCTTGTGCTAGGGTTCTTCATTATTTGTTTGCTCTTAACAGCTGGTGCATGGTTGGATTGTTTGGACGAAATCTATCTAAGAAAGGTTGGCTGGGTTTTTCCCCCATTTGGGGTTTTCCCAGAATAAACTCTTGTGTTCTCTTGTTCTTGTTTATGCTGCTTATATTTCAGTACATGATATAATTGTTAAAGTAAAAAGAAGATCTAAGAACATTGGTAACTCGACTGCTCTAAAAATTAAGAAAATCTAACAACGGGGAAACAAAAATATGTATATGAAACGGGAATGCACTGGAAACGTGACCCCTCAAACATTAGGAAATGTGGAAACACGATATCTATCTATCTATCTATTTATATATAATGTGCTATTTCAGAAAATTATATTGAAACTTTGAAAGAAAGGCTAAAGCAATTAAGTTTTAACTTTTAACATTATAAATTGGAATAGAGATTCATGATTAAATGAGCAAGTGCCAAGGCCCAATAACATTTGAAATTTTAAATGACAGACATAAAAGACATTGGACAAGTGATACATAATGCCTGTAGTAAACTCCAAAAACAACCTTTATTATTTATAAATGAGGCTATATATCCAAAATTAGCCTTTATATATGAGCCTTTAGGCTACAATGTTGCATGTATGAACTATGAACAATGAACACAGAAGTAAAACACGAGCTTTAGCTAAGCTAGTAAAGCCTAACGGCTAATAGTCATCATCCTCATCTTCATATTCATCATGATCATGGAAAATAGAAGAAGATGCATGTTCAACAAAGGAATATGGATTGGTAGAAGCATTTCCAATTCCACTTCTAGGTTCCTCAAGATTCAGTGCAGCAAGAGAGATGTCCAAGTCGGGGCATTCTGGATCCACATCCCATTCTTTAGAAGGCTCACTACTATATTCTGGACCCCTACGATATGCAAGGCGAATGTTGGAATGTACATAAACAAGATGCTCAACCTTCTATCAACCCAACCTGTTGCACTTCACTGAATGAATAAAACCATAGGTGCTCCAATTTCTTTTTGTTGATGAAGAGCTTCCCACTTGTGAAAGAATACAAATGGAAATGCTTTGCAGATGTACACCATTTGCTCCGTGACAAATCCGCCATCTAACTGGACTCATGGTGCTCCTCTCATCCAAAGCTGATATATCTGAATATTCATCCAAACTAGCAAATTCTTCCTTCACCTTTCTATGTAGATGAGATGGGAAATATTCTCATAAGGGATCTTTTCACTCCATTTGTCACTTCCCTATCCTTATGTGGTGCCTTCCTTTACTCATTGCTTTGAGCAATAAGGTCTTCATCATAAAATTTTGGGTTTAGGGCTTGTGCTAAAGTGTGTAATGGAGTGTTGAAATGGTTCCACCTCTCAACAATGATTTTCTTCACTGTATCAACGAAATGAGCATCAAAAAATAAAAGCTGAGGAGATTCCCGTGCAATGATTTCCATAGTTTTCTCAAGCATGGTATCCATACCATTGTAAAGCTCTCCCAAGAAAGGCTTGTCTATGTCGACACTTCGAAGAATCTCAAATGCAGGGGATGCAAACTTGAGCAAGAAATCTATCTTTCTCCACGACTCCTCGTCAAGACACAATCTGCGTACCATAGCTCCTGCTCTGAATCCACCCGTCTCCACTCAACCCAAAATTGACTCACCACCATATAAATCAATGGTTGCTTTACCTTAATAAGGCGACCCAACATGATGAATTTTGAGGCATATCTTGTATTAACAACTTTCAACAACTCTAATTTGGAGTATTCTCGAAATATTGCTCGAGACTGGTGGTGGTTGGTGATGAATTTGATCATTTCCCTTGCATGTTCTGTGAGTTCCTTAATCCATGGAACTTTAATGTCAATCTCTTCTAAGATCAAATTTAAACTATGGACAATGCAAGGAGTCCAAAAAATGTGATCATATCTTCTCTCAACAATCAACCTTGTAGCTTTGCAAACTGATGCATTATCTGTGATAACTTGCACCCTCTTACTAGGCCCTATTTGCTCAATAGCTTTGATTAAAATATCAACAATAAAACGAGCATCCTTTACCTCCCTTGAACAGTCTTCGGCCTTCAAAAACATTGTTCCTTTTGGTGAAGTGGCAATGATATTAATCAATGGCCTATGCTTAGTATTTGTTCATCCATCCAAGACAATGGTAACCCAGAGTTAGTCCATGAAGAACAAATAGGTGCTAAAATATCCTAAATAAGCTCCTCCTTTCTGAGCAATTCGGGTTGGAATTTTTCATAGTTAGGCCCCTTGAACCCTTGAGGAGCTGTGTTAATTTCCCTCACCATATCTTTCCAATAAGGAGACCGAACCACCTTAAAAGGGATACCACAAGCATAGATGGCCCTTGCCACTCTTGATTCAACTTCCTCTCTCCCTTGAGTATCTTAAATTTCGAGCTTGATTTCTTATGCGGATTAATTCTTTTATTTTGTTCAACACTTTGATTCTAGCTTAATACACTTCAACAATACCAAATCATAATCGAATAGCAATAACTATGTAGATAAGTAAGCATGCACATCAACAACACATATACCCTGGGGAAACCCTGTACAGGGAGAAAACCCCAGCAAACGATATTCCTTTATTGCATTAATAATGTAAGATCACTTACAAATATCCACCATGAATGTTCTNACCAAATCATAATCGAATAGCAATAACTATGTAGATAAGTAAGCATGCACATCAACAACACATATACCCTGGGGAAACCCTGTACAGGGAGAAAACCCCAGCAAACGATATTCCTTTATTGCATTAATAATGTAAGATCACTTACAACTATCCACCATGAATGTTCTGCTCTTAAAGAGCTTGCCAAGATGACTCTGACTTGACAAAGACCTAAAAGACCTTGCTGAAATACACCTCTAATATGCTGCCTCTATTGTTGATATACAACACTGATATGCTGCTTTGGTATGTTGCCTCTTTATCATTGATATGTGCCTCTATTGCTTCACCCTTAACCTGCATATCAAAGCTGTGTTGAAGAGAGGGGTTGACCTCTGCTTATATAGGCTGAAGAGGAGAAGAGGAGAGACTCGAAATAGTAACATGTTTGCATGAGTTTTTTTATTTTTTATAAGTAAGTGGTTTTATATATAAGGGCCTTCAAAAAACCAGACCATAGTTACAAAAATTTGATAAAAACCGGATTGTAGTTACTGAACTGCCCCAAAAGGGAGAAACCAGTTCAGCCAATCGGGTAAGTTTAGCATTTGAGAGCCTACCTGTCTTAAAGAACAAAGCTAAGCTGACTAAAATGTAACTAAAGAGAAAACTTGGCCACGGCTCCTCCTCAACGGGTGTCCTGCTGTTTGCCAAATGCATGTCATCGTCCACGGTGCACTCAACCCTGTTGGCAGCTGTCATGGCGTCTCCCGACGGAGTGTGCACATGCTGGCCTGTCGCTGTGACCGCTTCCATGTCCTCATGTTGGATCTGCTCCGCAACGACATCTGCTACACTCTGCGTCCGAACATTTTTGTCGTCGCCTGTTGAGGAGGGCGCCCTTGCTGAAGCTGCGCCTGCTGGGTAGGAGGGAGAGGCGTCTTGGAAGGTAGAAAGGAGCTGGAGGAGGGTCGAGATCCTTCCGTCCATAAGCTGCATTCGAAATTGGAGGTCCTCCATTCCCTGACGGAGTTCGAAGACCAAATCATAGAGGATGGTGAAACTCTCTTTCAGCTGTAGATTAGGCTTGGAGTCAGTAGACGCTGACGTGTTGTTTCGGTCGGTTCGAACAGGAGGTGGCGCCCCCATGGGCGACTTTGAGGAACCAACAACTGGTGCAAGGGAAGGATTGAAAGTTCTGGAGGTTGGTGGAGCGGCAAGGTGGCGCAAGGAAGAGCCCGACAAGCTTTCAAATATGGCTAAGCACTCAAAGCGGGAGACAGGCGAGGTGGAGGAAGCGAGAGGTGCTAACTCAGGCAGCATAAGCGGCGAGGAAAGTGTTGAGGGCGAACCAGGGGGAGAAACCGATGCACGAGGCCGAGGAGGATGCCAAGGAGAGCCCCTTTGCGGCCGTCCTCGTTGACACGGCATGATTTGACAATGGAGAAGGATTTGGTGTTCCAGGCAAATGTGGAGAGCCTGGAGAAGGCCGAGACCTGTGAGCACCATGAATGTGCAAGCAAAACTAGGCCAGGGCAGCGGAGGAATGCTAGAGTCGGTTCTCGAGAGAGGGAGAGGAGTACAAGCAGACAGAGAAGCCATAGAACAATGCATAATGGAGGTTGGGTGAAACAAAATTAATGCCATTGCAAATGACGTGAAAGCCAGTTAATGCTAGGTAGAGTCGGCGGTGGTCGACACGAGCTGGTCACATGGCTCACTGCCTTGCTGGCTCGTCCGCTCTCCCTCTATACGCCAAGTGGTCGACACTATCACCCCATCCGGGGGTTTGTCCACTTCCCCAGCTTTGCGGATACATTGCTGGAGGATAGGGTGATCTGGAGTAAGGGACGTTTTGCAGAGGAGTTCCGGTCCATCCCAGTTGGTCCCCAGATTAGCTAGTTCATCCGCTACCTGATTCGCACTCCTAATATGAGCAGGTATAACAACCTGATTGGGTTGCAGTAAATCTGTAATAGTCTTTAGCCCATGTGAGAGTCTCCAGCTGGGTGATATTCTTTCCGGGTCTGCTCCATTTAAAAGTTTGCTGAGGAGATTGATGATGATTTGAGAGTCTCCCTCTACAATCAGCTGGGTGAAGTTGTGTTCAATGGCTAATTGCAGTCCCCTAATAAGTCCCCAAAGTTCCGCCGCATTGTTCGTGGTATGACCAAGGGAGCTTGCATTAATGAGAATAATGTGTCCATGGTGATTGCGGAAAACGACTCCATATCCCACTGCTCCTGGATTGCCTTTAGAGGCTCTGTCAAAGTTGAGTTTGATGAAGTCAACCGGAGGGGTGGACCAAGAGGAGGGGCTGCTGGGAGGGGTGGGGAAAGAGGGGGGTGGTGGGTGAGAAGATAGGAAGGGCTTCCAGTGCTTAAGGATCAAGAGTTCTGAGGGATTGTTGATCAGGTCTTTTTCATTCCAAAGCTGGAGGTTGAGAGTTTCTAGAATATTGAGGCGGCAACGATTCCAACAGTGTTGCCACGGGAGGGAAGCATTCCTGAAAAGCCTTTTATTTCTTTCCTTCCATACCTGCCAGAGGATGAATCCAGGAAGTAATTGCCAAATACGATTTAGGAGGGGAGATTGAAACACTTGGTCCCTCCAGTTCGTAATAGTGTCGACGATGCTGTCTCTTTCGCGATCTGAGGTGCGCATGATGAGCGCACTTTGGTCCCAAATTTGAGTAGTGTACGGGCAGGAATTGAGAAGGTGATTCATGGTTTTGTCTGCCTCCCCACAAAGTATACATATAGAAGGACCCACAAAACCTCTTTTTGAGAGGTTATCCCAGGTTAGAATGCTCAAGTGGATAACGAGCCAGAGGAAGACGGTGATTTTAGGCCAATGTTTGAGGTTCCAGATTTTGCTCCAAACATCCCGTGTAGGTGCCAGGTTCGAATGGATTTTGATGTGGTAGGCTTCTCGTATACTGTAGGTGCTCCGTGGTCGATATCCCCATCGAAGGATATCCTCTCCCGTGAGCCTGGGGATTTTCCGTTTGAACATTTCATTCTGCCAGGGTCTCAGATCCACGTGCACGACCAGGTTCATGCGTTCCCTATCAAGGTGCCAGTGCCGCCAGGTGTCTTCTGGAAGATTATCTTGCCAATAATCCGCTACTTTTGTCAGGCCCGCCTGTGTGGCTTGGGTGCTGATACGCTCAGCCCAGTCCTCGTGGTCCAGAATTGGCCATTGCTGCCAGGAATCTTTCCAGAATAGGGCTGTTTTCCCATTTCTAATTTCCCAGAAAGCATGGTGGGTGACTAGCTGTCTATTTTGCTTAGCCGCTGCCCAGATTAAAGACCCTGGTATGTCTCCATTCTAGCGTATTAGGTTTTTTTCCGCCACCTCTGGTACATATTTCTTCCTCCATAGCCTTGCCCAGAGGTCCTTGGGATTCTTAAGCCATTGCCACCATATTTTGGCACTTAGGACTTTATTCATGATGGTGGGGTCTCGTAAAGTTTGTCCCAGCTGATAAGCGCTATTTTCTTCCTTGTATTGAGGCCTTGCCACACGAAATTCCTTTGTAAGCTTTTAATGGTTGTGAGGACAAACTTTGGAGCAGCCAGCGCCGAGAAGATGTAGGTGGGAAGGGCCTGGAGAACTGCTCGGAGGAGAATGAGACGACTCGGAAGGTTTAGAACTCTGAGGGTCCAGGAAGAGAGTTTCTTAGTAAAAGAGGAGAGGAGATGTTCCCAAGAGGAGTTCCGGAGGGCATTATCAATCAGAGGGATGCCAAGGTATTTGGACGGAAGGGAGCTTCTGTGGAAACCTAAGATATCAGAGATATGGCGCTGAATCGGGGGTGGCGTATTAAAGAAAAAGATTTGGGATTTGTCTTTGTTGCAGTCCAAGCCTGAGGCCTCAGAGAAGGTTTGGAGGATCAAGAGGATGGAGTTTGCTTCACGCATCGTTGGGGAACCCATCAGGAGCGTGTCATCCACGAATTGGCTATGCGAGATAGGGGGGGGAGATGCCATGCAAAGGTAGGCCTGCCAATAAGTTGTTTGCAACAGCTACGTGAATATATCGACTAAGACCTTCGGCCATAATAATGAAGAGGAATGGGGAGAGAGGGTCTCCCTGTCTAATTCCTCAGGAAGGGGAGAAGGGGCGAGAGGGAACACCATTGATAAGGATGGAGAAAAAAGCTGAGGAGGTTAGGTTCAAGATCCAAGTCACCCAGAATTTATCAAAGCCAAAGGCAAGGAGCATTTCCCGCATGTAGTCCCAGCTTATCTTATCGAAGGCTTTAGAAAGATCTAATTTAAGGAGCATACCTGGCATTCTAGTCTTCTGCAAAGAGTGAATCACCTCATGAGCTAGGATGACGCTGTCCAGGATTTGTCTGCCCTCCACATAGCCCGATTGTTCCGGAGAGATGATAGTTGGTAGGATGGGTTTGAGCCTTCGAGCGATCACCTCTGTTAGAAGTTTATAGATGACGTTGCAGAGGGCTATGGGTCTGAACTGCTTGGGATGGTGAGCCTGCCCTTCTTTGGGGATGAGAGTGAGGAAAGTCGCATTGAGAGCTTGAAGGACTTGTCCTGTGGAGCGGGAGTCTTCAATAATTTCCCATACCTCTACCCTAATCATCGGCCAACAGTGGTGGAAAAAGTCACTGGTGAAGCCGTCAGGGCCGGGTGCCTTGCATCTTGGGGTGTCCTGAAGCACTTGATCCACCTCCTCGATTGTAATAGGCCGGAGCAGAGCTGAGTTTTGCTCCTTGGTGACGAGGGAGGGTACATATGGCCTCTGATCTATCCAGGAAAGGTTCCGTGAGGAGATCTTTGTAATAGTCTATCAGTGTTGTCTCCAGGTCTTCATGGGAAAAAATGGGCTCACCATTGGTGGAGATTAGGTGCGTGATTCTATTAGTGTGACGACGTTGAATGACGGATCTATGGAAGAATTTGGTGTTGCGGTCCCCCTCCTTGAGCCATTGGATGCGTGATTTCTGTTTCCATAGAATCTCTTCTTGTCCTTTTCTGGCCTCCATTTGTTGATTTACTGTTGCTTCCTGGGCTTTAAGCTCGTCCGTTAACCCTTGCAATCGGATCTGATTTTGAATCGCCTCCATTTGCTCTGATAGCTGCTTTTGGGAGTCGAATATATTGCCGAAGGTTTGCTTGTTCCAGATTTTGAGAATTTGTTTGAGGTTTTTTAACTTTTGTTGGAATCTGTACATCTTGGAGCCACAGGGGACCTCTGCCTGCCTCCACCAATCCTGGATCTTTGCTTGGAAGTCTGGATGGTTGAGCCAGAACTGTTCAAACCGGAAAGGTTTTTTCCCTGGTGATGCTGGCACATCCATCCATAGTTGAATGGGCCAGTGATCCAAGCCAGGGATATTCAGAATACTCGCTTCTAGGGCTGTTCCCTCCAACATAAGGGAATCAGAGATGAGGAAGCGATCGAGTTTGCATGCGACTTGGTGTGATCCGGTTCTTCTATTTGTCCAGGTAAAAATGCCGTTGATAGCTTCCAGGTCGATGAGATTGAGTTTATCTATGAGGTTGTTGAAGTCAGTGGAGTCTTGATCTAGGCGTCTTGATCCCCCTTTTTTTTCCTCCAGACTGCGAATGAGATTGTAATCTCCCCCAATAGTCCAGCGATTGTATCTGGTCAGGTTGGAAAGATATTCCAAGCTCCTGAGGAAGGCTTGCTTATCCCTTGGGTTGGCCGGGCCGTAGACATTAGTCAGGTATCCGGGCTTGTTAGAGCCTATAAGCCTATAATCAGCAGTAATGGACCATTTGGTAGTTATAAAATTCTCCATCAGCAATGAGTCGAGGTTCCAGAGGATAGCCAAACCTCCAGCTGTGCCTGTTGCTGCGGTTGAAATTGCTTCCCCTTGCTTCCAACAGTAGGGGAGGAGCCTATCAATGTCTTCAGTTGTGCATTTTGTTTCCTGTAGTAATACTATGTCTGGTTTTTCCGCAAAGATCAGATCTCATAGCATTTTTTGTTTGCTACGTCCATTGAGGCCTCTGATATTCCAGGAGATAATCTTCATGATGATGGGGGGGTGGAGAGGGGAGGAAAGCTGTCTGAGATGAGGTGGATTTGCCCTGAATTTACCATGAAATGGCCTATTTCTTGTATAAGCTTATTGGTAGACTTCCTTCCTCTTTTCTTTTCATCTTTCTGAGTTTTGCTCTGGTTCTTTGATTGACTGCTCTGTATTCCCAGGCCCTTGCTGGATCGAGCTGTGGATCCAGCGGAAGAATTGAGAAAGACCTTATGCACCTTCCGTAATTGATCCCGAGGTATAGTGTACAGTTTCTGATGCTTGTAGGCGTGTTCGAGGTGCTCCAGGTCCACCCCAGCTAATTCTTTCTCTACTAGTTCCATTTCAGCGTCACTGTCCTCTGTCTCCAGAAAATCTTGCTGATCCTCTGCCGTGTCTAGGGGGGGGTGATCAGATTCCTTCCCCTGTGGTGGTCGTTCTTCCCCTTGGCCCAAAGATTGGGGAGGATTATCCACATGGAGTTCATTGGGATTTAAGAGAGTTGAGGGGTTCTCTGGTTGATCTTGTAATATTGCATATTTATTACTAGTGGAGGGATCTTTACTTACTTGGGCTGGCTGCTTTCGTACTGCTTGTCTTCTTTTCCCCACTGGTTGAGCAAAGCCGTCCTTGTCTTTTCCGCCTTCTGGGTTCCCTTCTTTGTGAGCCGCATTGAGGGGGCACTCTCTAAAAAGATGGCCGTGTTCATGGCATTTCCTGCACCTGAACGGAATGTGTTCGTAGTCGATGGTTTGGGTCCAATCCTCGTCATGGTATTCGAGAATTATTGTTCCCGGCAACGGTTTAGCTATGTTCAGGTATACGCAAATGCGTGCATAAGAGGTGTATCATCTCTGCTTGGTAGCTTCTGAAGACTTAACATATATTTCAATGGTATTGCCTATACCAGCTAAGACCTCTTCTAGCCATAATTCCTGGGGGAGATAGTACAGTCTGATCCATACTGGTGCATGGGCAAAATCTTCCTTTTCAGGGCTAAACTTCTCAGTCCAGAATCTTAAGAAGAGTCCTGTTGAGTTATAGAAATAAGGCCCGCCATCGAAAATGCGATTGCGGTCCTCGAGGTTGTGCAATATGATTGTGAAGAAGCCCTTGGAGCCCAGTTGTAGTTCATAGTGTCCTTTTGTCTTCCACCAATATTGTATCCATTTGATTAGATCCCGCTCTGACGGCCACAACCCTAGGAATTTCCCCACTAGGGCGTGGTCTCCCATGTATTGCTTTTGCTCTTCTATGCGCGGTGAGTTGATAATATATTTCGGGGCTTGTGGCGCTTGTGAAATGCATTTTCCCGGTAGCCATGGAGTCAGCGCTGTAGCAGGTAAGGCTGCGTTCTCTGGATCGATATCCATCTCCCGGTCCTTGAAAGTTCCTTCCGTCAGGAGTTTTGCACGTAGATCTGGTGGAGGCTCAAAGGTCAGCCGTTTGAAACCTTCTCCAGAACTTCCATTTGTAGTGGCCTGGCTGTAGGAGGTGCCATTCGGCCCTCCTTCCTTCAGAGTCATGAGCCCCAGCGGGGCTAGAAATGTGGTAGTGCGGCTGAAACCCTAAAACCCTAGACCGGGTTGCAGAGCGCGCGTCATATTTGTCTATTTATTCAATTTCAAAAAATTAATACCATGTTTGCATGAGTTAATCATAACTCAACTTCATACTTTAGTTCGAACTTAGAACTAGACTTGAGACTGGTATGCTTTAGTTCGAAAATAGAACTAGACTTGAGACCTCAGTTACAACTCAACATTACACTTTAGTTCGAAAATAGAACTAGACTTGAGACTGGTATGCTTTAGTTTGAAAATAGAACTAAACTTGAGACTTCAGTTACAACTCAACATTACACTCTAGTTCAAAAATAGAACTAGACTTAAGATTTCAGTTACAACTCAACATTACACTTTAGTTCAAAAATACAACTAGACTTAAGACTTTAGTTACAACTTAGCATTACACTTTAGTTCGAAAATAGAACTAGACTTGATACTTCAGTTGCAAATCAGCATTACACTTTAGTTCAAAAATAGAACTAGACTTAAGACTTCAGTTACAACTCAACTCTTTACAAGGCAATTCAAAATTCTCTTCATGGTGGATAATGTTACACGTGCCAACGCACTAGATCAATACATTTATATCATTTGCAATATTAGGAATATCGTTTGTTTTTAGCTCATAGGAATTTTATATTCAACCTAACTTTTACTAGATGCTTTGACTTTTGCTCATGGCTCATAGGGTTTGACTAGGCTCACAGAGATTGTATGTTTCCCCTGACTTTTGCACTAGTCTGTCTATGTTCACAGAGGTTGTACGTTCCCCCTGACTTTTGCACTAGACTGTTTATGCTCACAGAGGTTGTACGTTCCCCCTGACTTTTGCATTAGACTCACATAGCATCTCGTTCGTCTTGACTTTTGGTTTGACTCACAAAGGTTGTACGTTCCCCCTGGCTTTTGTCAATACCTCACAAGATTGGTTGATTCTCCAAATCTCCCTGGCTAGCCTCAGGGTGGCCCATATGGCCTCTCATTGGAGAATGACTGTCGATGCTGCCAAATTTAACAGAGTATTCATCATTTTAGCTATTTTACTCTTGAATTGATGGACTTCTAGCACTTTTTGATGCTGGTTGTTGTTGTTGAGATGCTCTCCTCTTGCTTGCTTCAAGCACAATCCTTGGCTCAATGTTTGGAGCCTGAGGAGTAGCATTGGAAAGCTGTTCATGTCTTTTTTTTAAGCTCATCAGCCTCTTCCTGCTCAATCTCATACTTCCTCCTTTCTTGTGGGTCAACTGTCTTTGGGCAAACATCAACACCCTTTCCCTTGTCCTACAAAAAATGTGATTTCACTCTTGGGCAAGAGCCCTTGTAGGGTTTCTGACATAGATTCCATATCCATTCCCATGAACCTTCACCAGCAATTCTTGAAACCTTTGTTACATAACTCCAAAGAGGATATAAGTTGGCCCTAGTGTTACTCTTGGGAACTAGAGTAGAAGTACCTTGTTTGGATGCCATTATTGCTGCAAAAAGATACAAGAGCAAATCTGCAATAAATAAAATGAAAAAGGAAATAACAAAGTTTATTATTTCCTTAGAAAACCCTTTGAAATAAACTCTTAGAAAACTCTAAATAATTCAAAGACACTTGCTCCTTACCACAACATGTTTTTTGTAGMTGAAGCTTCCCAAAACACCACAAAACAGAACTCAATGATGGCTGTAGCTTCCCAAAAGCACCACAAAACAACAAAAACTATGGCTGTAGGTGCCCAAAACACCACAAAACAGCAAAAAGGATGGCTGTAGCAGCTTCATACTTTGAATTCTCTCTTGCTGAAGTCGCCCTTGCTCAAATCCCCCATGCTGAAATCGCCCTTGCTCAATTCCCTTTGCTCAAATCTCCATTGCTCAAGCCTCCAACAGTGTGATGAAAAATGAAAGGGACATCCTCTTTTAAAGATTTTCTTTTTCTAAAGGCTTCTAGAAGTTTCAATAAAATAATATTTGAATCTAACTACCTAAAATAATTAATTTTTAACCCAAAAAATCAGTTTTTGTGGGTCCCACGTGCGCTGTACAGCCTGAAACATGCCGTACGGATGCTGATACACATTTCAGACCAAGTGAAATGCGTATAAAAAACGTGATATGTGATTCACTGGTTTTGAAACCCGTATCAAGTGCGTTTCATGTGAGTTTCCACGTTTTGGTATGGAAACGCTGCTTGTACGGGGGGGCGGAGGGGTGTTTCCTGCAACTAAGCCTCCAATCAATGGTTTTCTTGTTGGTTGGGACTTGAACCCATAATGAATTTCTACGACGAATTCTCTAGGCAAATGACTGCCATTTATTGTTGATGGGTGTGATTTCAGATGGATGACAGTGGCACTGTTTTATTTTTTAATGCTCGATGGCGGCTTTATTCCAGTGATAATGATATATGTAGCTCCAATAATTTTATGAATTAGTTTGGACAGAAAATTGTGGTCATGAGTCGGACATTAATAAAATTATCTTATCTTATCTTGGAACAAGAAGACTGATCTTATTGTTTTTTTTCTTCTTGGCTGTGATTTCTAGTGTTTTCGATCTGGTCATTAAAGTTTATATTGCCATTTTTCTTTTATCTTGACCTGATATTGCTATGATTCTTTAACTATTCTCTTTTATGTTTTAACCTTCTTGATTTCTAGTCCTATCTTCCTTAAAATTTTTCTGTGGAGTAAGTGTTAGATGTTTTGGAACAATGTGGCCAATAGTTAGCAATTTTGTTGCCAAGGGCAAAGAAATTTGACCAAAGGTCATGGGAGTGTTCCCACAATATCGATGCAAGATAGGCTTTGATACCAATGTAATGAATCAAACTGGTTCAAAAGCTGAATATACAAAATAAACAGGATAATAATGAGAAATCCATATAGGATAAATATAATTATTGAATATATAATAATGATTGATTGAATGAATGATTACAATAACATGTAATGTTTTGTATAAGTATACATTCAATGGTCACATACGTGAATACATGTCTTTTAGACACGTGCCCTTTGAGTATTAATATTAATATGAATATTATTTTACTATTATTGTTATTATTAGATGTGCTTTATGTTTGTTACAGTGTCACTTTAAAACCATCATCTATGTCCTTTATAAGCCATTGATTTGGCGAAGTTCCACCTTTTTGTTGGTGTGAGTGATGCAATGAATAGAAAGAGAATTGGGTCCAACTTCTAGATATGAAGGACTTCTCCAAGCTTGGTGGTGTCAATGATGACATCCCCACATCCTGACATTGGTAAGGTTGAGTTATCAACAATGATCACTTTCTCTCCACTTTGTTTTTGTTGGTAATTGGAGAGGAAGTGTCGATGTTTGGTCATATGTCAGGTAACTCTGGAGACAACAATCCATTATAATGAAGTGGAGGAGAACCAAAATGCAGAGCACACAACTAGATGTGCATTGTAGGATGAGTCCTTTAGGTTTAACTTGGCTTTATAGACCCAAGGAAAGAATGGTACCAGACTTTTCCAAAATATCTGTAGTAAAAGAGGAGAGTGCGTTGGTTGTGAAAGAGGGTTTTAAACCCTAGGAAGGTACCAACAACTTGCGGAAACAAAGTTGCAAAAGAGGAGAGTTTGTTGGTTGTAAAAGAGGGTTTATATCAGTATTGCAAATATCGCAATATTATTGCGAGCATCATGATATGAACTACCTGACAATAATATTGCCTTTAAAAATCATGATTTTTTATGCATATCGCTATATATTCGAAAAAATCACGAAAATATCACGAGTTGTTAGAAAATATTGCTGAGGCTGCTGATAGTTTGCTATAAAGATGGAAATTTGACTCTTTTTTCACTCGTTTTCAAAACAGACTAAAGGGGTTTTTGAACAAAGGAGGTTCCACCATTTTTCGTTGAGCTAAGGATTGGAAATAGAGTGTTTTCATTTTCCATCAACCATTTATTGTGGAGAGGGGATTGATTCCCATCAATGTTTTTTATATTTGTAGGTATGCGTAACAATTTCAACATGGTTTTTGTTTGTGTTTTAAGATTTTCGATAGGTTGTGCAATGCCTATTTTTTGATAGGTTTTGCAGTTCCCATTAGTTTTCCCTCTTCTTGCTGATTTTAATGGGAGATCTATCATTGATTTAGATTTGATTTTTTATTATTTGCAATGTTCTTGTATTTTGAATCTTGATTTCCATTTTTTTCCTTAAGTTTAATCATTGCTATCTGAAAATGATGAAAGCTTTGTACCCTATGTGGGAATATGGTGAGACCGTTGAGCATAATATTCGAGAAGACTTGAGTTGCAAGTTGTAGGGGAAGGAAATGACGGGGGGACTTGGTTGGTTGAAAATTGAAATACCACCTTGCACAAATTTCAAGTCATGAAGTGGGAATTTGTCTAGACTTCACCCAAATCATTCATATTGCCAATCGACCGCATCTAGATTTGGGTAAAAGGAAAGATAAGAGGGAAGTTGTAAGACTTGAGCTTGTAGTGAGAGGAGTTGGAAGATCTGAGGTAGCAAGAAGTGAGAGCTTCTCCTCGAACTCACCTTCCACGATGCCCTCAATGACCTCACCTTTCTTTGTTCTGAGAACCACAATTGGTGCACAACCTTTTATTGGTCAGTGGTTAAAATAAAGGAGAAGAAAGAAGCAAATAAGCTTGTGGGTAGATGTTTTCTATGGATTGACATTCCTTTTAGCATTTCCAAGAACACCCCATTCTACCAGTCTATGTTTGATGCTGTTGCTTTTGTTGGCCTAATGTACAAAGCCCCTACCCATGATAAGTTGAGAGGGCCTATCCTTCAAAATGAAAATCTTGATTGCACCTGCGAATTGGAGGAGCTTAATGGATCATGGGAAGTCATTGGATGCACCGTGATGTTAGACGGTTGGAATGATCAAAAGGGCCAGACCCTTCTTAATTTCTTGGTGGATTGTCCCAGACAATGTTGCCAGAGCGCGGAGCGTCATTTTCAAAAAATCCTCGGGAGCGAAGCGTCTCGCAAATGTTTATTATATATATATATATAAATTTTTATATATATTGCGTTTATATTAAAAAACATGCAGAAAGACAAATCAGCTGCAAAATGTATGAAAACATGCATATTTGTACATTGTAACATTAAAATGGCATCCATAGTAGTAAGTAGTAGTACATCAATGATTAATCATTCGAGCATCAACCATCTAGAATCTAGCAATTACAAACTTACAAACCAACATACCAATTTTTAAGCCATATAATAGAAAGTAGACCATTAAGTTATGGAATGAAATCAATCATCTAGCAACTGTCACCAATAACATGAGTCATGACCAAATAGTTATGATTACAAAATAGGCCATCTGCACTGAATTATGAAGATCGAAAGGTCCAAAACAATAAAGTTTAAACTGTGCTAGACTCTAGAGTCTAGTTGCTAAATGCTATGAATCTATCATCTATAGACTGACATGTAAAGTAATGAAGCGCCCTATGGAGCTTCCTGTCACTAAACCATTTTGTAACTCTCCAAGTCACATTTTTTTGCAACATCTTTGAAGTACAGGATTGGTTTCTTGGGTTAATTGTGCTAATCAATTTAAGGTAATTCGCACTTCCACTCTAATCTATAATGACTTATCTTAATTGACTTTAGGGTTTCCCCCTAGGCTAGGGTAGTTTCCTAAGTCCTTAGTCTAAAATCATAGAAACAGAGCCAATGTAAGATCCATAGAGAGCAACTCTATAACATACCATGAGAGCAACTTTATAACATACCATGAGAGCAACTCTATATCAACATTTAATACAGATTTTTAGCACAGTCCACAGTGTTCGATTACCAGATTTAAGTCATAGAATCAGAGCCAAGGTAAAGTTCCACAAATGTTGTTAAAGAATAGAAGAATAGAGCAATAGGCCAACAAGATTCATTAGGAAGTGCCCATTTTGCACCCCGGAGCGAGCTTCCGGAGAAGCTTCAATGGAGGATTCGCCCGGACGGGGTTC
>JASDQU010753515.1:426-22980 GCA_032191745.1 Picea mariana | reverse complement strand
GTTGGAGCTGTCCATTAATGTGCTAGGAAGAGAAATATCAAGTGCACAATTGAGATAAGATAAGATAAGATAAGTGTATTAATGTCCGACAAATGACCACAAAAGTAGGTCAATGGGACTGCTTTTGGTACAATGAGAGAAAAACCAACCACGGAACAAGAATGTATAGCACAAGGTTTGGGTGCCTGTAGGCTTAAACACTTTATATTAGAGAGCCTTAGCTCAATGATCAAAAAATTGATTTACAACTGAAGCTTGAGTGGTGTATTTATATGACTCAAGTAGGTAGGGCATCCTCCCAAGAGGGTTATGGAACCACATAAGTAGGGTCACGCTGCCCAAGAGGGTTATGGAACCATATAAGTAGGTTATTGAGCCTACATATCAAAGTTGATTAGGTCGCCCTTAACCACACCTAGTAATACAATAAAATAATTAAGTATGGCCTTAGCCATGATTACATGTACACTAATAATACACATGGATGGGCCATGACCACATGTGCAAATTACACCAATAATTCCAACACCCCCCTTTGAGTTGAACAAGGGGCAACAAGATTTACTTCTCCCCATAATGTGGAGCAAGGAGCCACAACACCCCTGCTCAACTCCATATCTCTGACACCAACAAGGTTCCACAACTTAGTGAAGGTGGCCTCTGGTAGAAACATAGTGAAGTCAATGTCGGTGAGCTGGATGCTGAAAGTGGCCACGTTTAGTGCATCTAGAGTAAAACCAACATTATAAAGAGAAAGATCCATTGTAATATTCAGATCGGATGAAGGTACAAAGAGTGGTGCATTAGTGTTCCCAACCAAATCTGATGTAAAATTCAGATCTATATGGTTGGGGAATTTCGTCAAACACTTGGCATACAAGCTCCCAACTCCCTTGAAATCACTTCAATACTTGCTGTCCCAATTAACTTAAGTTTAAGGGATGAAGTTTATGTCAAACACATCACATGCAACACATAAAACTCTTCCCAATGAGTGGCTGTTCTGAATTTGTGTTTGCTGTTATGTTTATTTACAGTTGGCTGGTTGAAGTGTTTTGTCAAACACTTTGTGTGCAATGGCTGTCGCATTCATTTAAGTGTATTTTCTGATGTGTTTGGCCCATATTTCTTCATGTAATATATAAAGAAAACACATGCAATGATAACCAAATAAATCAGAAACTAATAGCTATTAAACACCATAAGATAGTACCTCAAATCCTTGCTTTATTTAATATATGCACTTGGCTGTCCAACACAGTAATTTCCAGATCTGAAATGTATTTGCTACAGCTGATATATGGCTGGAAAATACATACAAAACACAGCCAAAGAAAGACAAAGAGTCCCCCAATAGAATTCCTCTAACAACTGCTCCAAAAATATGTAATTTCTTCAAAAAGGATAATCCCAATGACAAGATATGTGCCCTGCTTGGTCTGAATTAGCCCTGGCTGAAGATGAGGCTCGATCCACCAATGAAATGGCCAATCTCCTTATAAATAATTCGCCCAAGATGTATAGAACTTGATCCCAACAAGTAGAAACTGATACAACCCCAAAATATGAAGATTTCCACTGCCAAATGTGCCCCTCCAAGCAATATTTCGCCCTGCTTCACAAATGAATGACTGAAATGGATTTGAACTGAATAGAATGGTGAGGGAGGAATCTTTCACCTCCTTGACCAAGCTTGGATTAGGAAAGCTGGGATCCTTCACCACCGAGCTGATCTTTAGGGTTTGTTCAGTCAAAACCCTCAAAACCCCAAGTATCACGGGCTCTCTAGCAAGAAGCCAGACATCAAAATGATAATCAACATAATGAGAGAATAGAGGCCCCTATCTCTCTTTTATCCCCCCTGTTCACCTTTTCTCTCAAAGTGACTTTTTATTTTATTTTATTATTCCTTAATTAAATCACTTTATTAATTAATTAACCATTTTTCCTCTAAAAAGTGATTGATCCATCCTTATGGCTTCTCCGTCCATTGAAAGTGAATTCTCATCATCTTATCCTGTAGTGCTCTTCCTCCCGATTCCGATGAGCTATTACACTACGAGGTTTCTCCAAGTATTATGCCCAATATGACTTTCTTAGTGAATTTAATTAAAATATGACCCAAAATAACTCAAAATTATGGAAATCGTCGAAATGCAACGGAACCAAAGTCAAGATGTGCGAAATGGATCGTGATGATGAAATATGATGAACGATGCAAGTCGGGCCCAATAAAACCCCTCAATATCTCCGAAACTCGTTGTCAACCCCATCTGGCTACTCTGGCAAGCATCCCACTCTGTAACATAGCAACCAAAAGTGTGGACATTACAGTCCTCCCTGCTAAAATATTGCTTGTCCTCAAGCAATAACTGGATCAATATACATATGATGCCGGGGTCCCATATCCACCTGTGTGACACAACGTGAGCTCCCCTCAAGATGTGGCCCCTCCAAGTGCTCACCACGCATGACACCCCAATGCTCCTGATGAGTAGAATGATGAATGGCCATAGAACCTCAGTCAACTCCCTAAGCCACCACTCTACTCGAAACTCAACTCCATCAAACATTGAACTACCAAGCACTCCAATCCTTGGATCCCATATCAAGATGTGAACTGCAATGCCCTGTGAAGTATAGTCCTGTATCATATCAATACCATGAGTCTCCTGCAAATAACACACGGCCTCAACCCGAAATGCGTTTGTCCTCGAAGACCATACCAAACCCAACACGACCTCCACCAAATGAACATGCCGTTGCCATAGTGAGGTCCTACAAAACCTCAACGAGCCACCAACAAGTGACGTGCTTTCCCCCATACTGAAGCTCACTGGAAAATCAAAGTGACTTTCCCAGGCAAAGATCCACTTGCCTCTATCAGTCAATGAAATGCCCAACCCTGTAATCCTAGGGTTCCATGCTAGTCTTTAACAGGGACCATCACGTTGATGCTGCACTACTCTGACCATGACTGTATGCTCAAAGTATACATACTGGATCCCACACTCCTGGAACCCCATGCTGAAATACCTGTGATAATTGGGCCTGCTATCAAGAAGCTGAACCTGTAAAGGTATCTTTGTGGAATCAACATCTGCCCAACCATCTCCATACTCGATCATGAGTATCATCCAAGAGTGAAGTATGTTGCTCTCTGGCGCAACCTGGACCATCATAAGATGAAACAACCCACTGACCAAATGGACTCCCGGATCCCATGGCAATTTTGGAAGTTCATCACTTCCAATCCCCACTAACTGCTGATGTGTCATACTGATAACTGTCGGGATCCCTCCATCCTCATCCCAATGAGAATCTGAATCTGTATCACCCTCTGAGATATCCTCTATCTCATGGTCTGAGAGACTCACCCTCATGCCCAAGGCCTCAACTGTCTGTCTTTGATGATCCACCCCTATCCTAATATAAGCAATAAAGAAACTCCTGTCAGGTGGTCTCTGCCTACCAACTCTCCATGTCCCCTGCCACTGTTTATCTTCCCCTGTGCTGCTTTCAATGATGAAAGTATCGGGAAAGGATATCATAAATATTTGCAACCGAATGTAGGACTGAAAAGTATCATATGCTTTGGTCAATCCCGAGGATTTGACCAAAAGCTCGTCCATCGACACCCATGGTAAATACTCGCCTGTACTCATCACTGAACCCCAACCATTGGGTACAACAGTAGGTATCTCCGCAAACTGCTGGTCAATCACTCCCCATCCATCATCACTCACGCAACTGCTGCTACTGTGAAGGTGATCTCCCAGATCTATATACTGTTGCAAGGGAGAGGAATCTCCATACTCCACTAAGTATGTCTCCTCCTTGCAATCCAGTGTGCCTCTCTAAATCCCACTGTACACCTTTGCATGTCGCTGTGAGCTACCACTCATCACTGTATGCCCCTGCATACTCATGTAATCTCCTNATACTGTTGCAAGGGAGAGGAATCTCCATACTCCACTAAGTATGTCTCCTCCTTGCAATCTAGTGTGCCTCTCTAAATCCCACTGTACACCTTTGCATGTCGCTGTGAGCTACCACTCATCACTGTATGCCCCTGCATACTCATGTAATCTCCTGTATACACCTGCAACATCATGGATCCTGGGTGTACTATTGGGTCAACCTCTACATGAAGGTCAACCAATCCCGGAACGCAAATGGGAGTGTCCTCATAACTACCCTTGGCTCTGGAATCCCCATGTGTATGTGTGTGCCCAACTGTCTCAGAACCCCTCGTGAAGGGAGGTCTCTGTGACCCATGGACATCCTCTTGCGTCTCCAGATCATATCTCTCCATACTCATCAATGATCCTGGGTACCCCTCATGCTCCTCCATCAACTGGTGCTCCACTGCTAAACCGCCAACATCCTCTAGCAACGTAGCTGAAGGATATATTTGAATCTTTGCTGAGATAGATGTAGTGGATCTCTGTCTAATCTCCTCAGGGAGCTCCTCTGATATGGACTCTGATTCCTGAAGGGTTGTCTGTGTGCCTTCCAAGAACCCTCACGTGCTCACCAACTCATGAGTGAGTTGGTTCACCTCCAACTCCTGCTTCCTCAGGGTCGGGTGATACATCTCGCCAACCTCCAATAGGTAATCTCTGTCCATCAACAACTGCTGGTAGTCGACCCTCATCCCAATCACTCTTTCCTTGAGAGTATGATAGTCATCCATGGAAAGTCCCCCATCTGAACTATTATGTGCCATCAATGCCCTCCAGTAATATCCTTCCACCAATGCATGCGTCTAGTGGCTGCCATGATCATGTCCTCACTGAATCTCAACTGTCCTGCCAAGTGTCGTGACTCCTGATCACAATCCTGCTGAGGTGCTACCTTATGTCCCTCATTGCTAGTGTCAACAATGGAATCCCCAACAACACACTCCTCAAAAGATAAGGCACTGAACTACCCACTGTCCACTGTGCTACTGAGTCCTCCTGTATGCCACTGCACATCATCACCAACTGCTACCCCCACCTGAATCGCACTGTATCCTGTATGGGCAGTTGTATCCTCCTGTGCGCTCACTCTGCTAATGCTATCTGCACTTGGATCCCATAGAGATGTGTCTAGACATGAGGTATGGTCGTTCCGACCAATAAGAAGTGCATCCTCATCACTGTAGACCGGTCCTGGAAGTGAGTATCCCATCAAACTGTCAGTCTCCACAACCTGATCAAACAATGGAATCTCCAAAAGAGGTGACTCACTCTCCACATACTGATAGGTATGTGTAAGGTCAACTGTCTCCAAGTCATGTCTCTCCTCCTAGGTCTGCAGGTCCATATGTCCGTGGTGTACAATCCTCACACAAGGCTCCTCCACCATATCATAAATGCCACTAATATCCTCATGTGTCGTGGCTATCATAGGTGTCTGAGAAGATGAAAAATGTGTCATTGTCATCATAGAAAGCTCATCATCCTCCATTCATGACTTCCTGGAAGCCATGTCTACATCCAAGGGTAGGTCATCCAATCTCCTAATCTCATCATGTCTAAGTGCTAACACATATGAATCCTCACATGTGCCACCACTGTGTTGAAGTGTTGAATCTTGAACACTGCTTGATGTGGAAGATAAAGAACATGTGCTATTATCCTGTCCATCCAATTTCCCCTCATATGCGCAAGAATCGCTAGCCTCATCAGACTGCTCCAAATAGGAATCTATGGTTGCATCCACATGCCTCTCCTCCTCCTCACTGTCATAGTGCACCTCAACAATGTGCACCTTCCCTTTACCCCTGCATCTGTGTCTGGCTCCCAAGGCTCTTTGCAACTATAGCAAAGTTCCATGCTCCTAATGGGTGTAGGATCACTCTGTGCTTACTTCCATCTACTAGCTGGTAGTGATGTATCTACCTCCTTGGCTGCTTTGGCTCTGGTTCTGTTTTCCTCTGCTATGCTGGCCCAATGTGTGACCTCATCTTTGCTCCACCTAAGATTTTTTATGGATACAAACTGCTGGAATGTTACTTGAGCCCTAAATCTCTCACTAAGGGTGTAATATTCCCTTTCACAATATACAATCTCTCTAGCAAAGTCCAAAAAATCCATCTTTCCTTATGGAAGACCCCTCATGTTGGGAGGAATCTTCGCTCTGATACCACTGTAGTGTTCCCAACCAAATCTGATGTAAAAATCAGATCTATGTGTTTGGGGAATTTCGTCAAACACTTGGCATACAAGCTCCCAACTCCCTTGAAATCACGTCAATACTTTCTGTCCCAATTAACTCAAGTTTAAGGGATGAAGTTTATGTCAAACACATCACATGCAACATAAAACTCTTCCCAATGAGTTGCTGTTCTGAATTTGTGTTTGCTGTTATGTTTATTTACAGTTGGCTGGTTGAAGTGTTTTGTCAAACATTTTGTGTGCAATGGCTGTAACATTCATTTAAGTGTATTTTCTGATGTGTTTGGCGGCTGGCCCATATTTCTTCATGTAATATATAAGGAAAACACATGCAATGATAACCAAATAAATCAGAAACTAATAGCTATTAAACACCATAAGATAGTACCTCAAATCCTTTCTTTATTTAATATATGCACTTGGCTGTCCAACACACAGTAATTTCCAGATCTGAAATGTATTTGCTACAGCTGATATATGGCTGGAAAATACATACAAAACACAGCCAAAGAAAGACAAAGAGTCCCCCAATAGAATTCCTTTAACAACTGCTCCAAAAATATGTAATTTCTTCAACAAAGGATGGCCCCAATGACAAGATATGTGCCCTGCTTGGTCTGAATTAGCCCTGGCTGAAGATGAGGCTCGATCCACTAATGAAATGGCCAATCTCCTCATAAATAATTCGCCCAAGATGTATAGAACTCGATCCCAACAAGTAGAAACTGATACAACCCCAAAATATGAAGATTTTCACTACCAAATGTGCCCCTCCAAGCAATATTTCGCCCTGCTTCACAAATGAATGACTGGAATGGATTTGAATTGAATAGAATGGTGAGGGAGGAATCTTTCACCTCCTTGACCAAGCTTGGATCAGGAAATGTGGGATCTTAAAATATGGCTGGAAAAATACATACAAAACACAGCCAAAGAAAGACAAAGAGTCCCCCAATAGAATTCCTTTAACAACTGCTCCAAAAATATGTAATTTCTTCAACAAAGGATGGCCCTAATGACAAGATATGTGCCCTGCTTGGTCTGAATTAGCCCTGGCTGAAGATGAGGCTCGATCCACCAATGAAATGGCCAATCTCCTCATAAATAATTCGCCCAAGATGTATAGAACTTGATCCCAACAAGTAGAAACTGATACAACCCCAAAATATGAAGATTTTCACTGCCAAATGTGCCCCTCCAAGCAATATTTCGCTCTGCTTCACAAATGAATGACTGGAATGGATCTGAATTGAATAGAATGGTGAGGGAGGAATCTTTCACCTCCTTGACCAAGCTTGGATCAGGAAATGTGGGATCTTAAAAAATAAAACTTAAAACACAATTAATAACTTATAATTTATCATATGCCATCTTATAATTTATATGAGAGTGACTCTGAGCCATAGACAGATAGTCACATTCCCTTTGATAGTCCTGATGGCTTGATGCAGACAATGGATGTAGAGGACCGGTCAATGAGATTGACTTCACGATGGTCGTTTTAAAATTTATTTTCAATGTTCATTGTTTTTTCAGTTTTAACTTTTGAGTCTTGACTCTAGAAACTAATGAACTCAGACCTTGACTCGTCACGCTTTACTATTTTAAATTTTTGAGTTTGAGTAATTCCAATTTACTATTTCAGACTTTAGTATCTACTATTTAGTATTTTGCTTAGTACTAATTTATTAGATTCTAGAATGATGAATGATGGATTTAATTTTTAAATCAATGTATCAATATTTATTATTTTACTATTTTTGTTTCAACTTTCATTTATGATTTACAAATCAATGTATTTTATTACTGAATTTGATTTTGAATTTGAATTTGGAATCATGTTTAATAGTTTATATCGTTTACAAATTTGAATTTCCAATTTACTAATTTAGTAGTATTTAGTGTTTTAGTATTTACTGATGAATTTGCATGGGATGACGATTGAATAGTAATTGTTGAGATTTTATCATTATTATTTTTATTTTTAAAATTTTATATTTTCTATTATTTATATTATATATGTGATGTCCCCCCGTCTCCCATTTCCCTAAAATCCCTAAAAGTTGGGGGTACTTCCACACGTTCCCCCGCACCCGCGTCCCCGAGACTTGGTGGACCATTGGAATATTTCATATTTAAAACAAGTGGGAGTGAAACATGTTTGGCAAAATGGTTGAGCACGATTCAGCAGTTTCTCATATTCCTGGGACATAAATGATTAGTATCATAGCATATATACCACTGACAAAATAATTGAAGTGAAGCTGTTAAATTGCTAATTTTTTATGCTCAAAGTGTGTTAAGTTAATTTCCCCAATTAATTATCAAGTATCTTAGTTTTATCATCCTTCTAGCAGACATCATATAACCTTCTGAAGAGTACCTAGCAGTTCAATCCTCCTCTATGAAGGGTTATGGATGGTTGTAAATATTCCTTTGAAAAGAAATGTCTTCTTCAATATATCATAGAACTGTGTTATTGAGTTTCTTTCAAGAAACAATTAACTTTTGTTGTTGTTTCTCTGCATCATTTTGAATCTTATTCAGTTTGTCATTATCCTATCTAAAGTTATAGAATTGTACTTTCCAGATGTGTCTTTGTTGATGCTGGTGTCAGCCCTATTGACTTGGAAACAAAGAAGAAGAAGGAAGAAATGAAAGCAAAGGAAACACACGCCAGGGCAGTAGCTGAACATGGGGAGTTGGCACTTATTACTGTTGATAGTGCTCAAACTGTTGTTGAAGAAAGGGTACCATTGAGGTCACCAATGTTACAGGTAGAGTCTATGATGGTTGCAGATGTTTTATGTCTGATTGGGTTCTGGTCTCCAATTGCCTTCACTACATGTGTCTGCTGTATATAGTAAATCCCTATCTATTATCTTTGCCAATATCTGCTGTTTGCTTTTTTGTACGGAGACTTAATTTGTCTTATATTTATTGTGAATTATGTTTCCACCATCATGTATTTCTCCTCCTAGAAGTATTTGACTTTCTGCATTCTTTTATAATGTTTCCTTGAAATTCACTGCTTCTCTGCACAACATTGCTGTTCAAACTTGTTGCTGCAAGATCCTCACTTAGTACCTAGGAGTGATATCTGCAGTTCTAATTTCCAGGTTCTAATAAGGTAGGGGCATGTACATTATTGGATGTTATTCCACCTGAAGTTATGAGTTCGGAAATGACAAACAGAGAGAGTAAATTAACTTATCAAGAAACAAATCTGTTTGAAGATGAGTTAAATACATAACTAAGAGAAAGAAAGAACATTGACAACATCATTCACAGAAACACAGGAGATGTCATTAAAATTCTTTTTCCAACTTGTTACCCCTCATTTTGCATGAGTTCTACACTAGTGATTTTTTCACTACTCTTGTGATTTTCATCACAAAGGTAGGATTACAGGTTGATGCCCTGGGGGTTGTGATTGCATTTGATGAGACTATTGGCGATGTAGTCATGGATGGCTTGATGATATTGATGCTTTGGTTGTCTTGGTGATTGCTTTCCTTTCATGCTATTAGACTTGGTTGTGGAGCCCCTATGATCATTGGATGGTTGATGATACATGTTGATGTACGACTTGCTTGATGGAATGCCCAAGCACTTTTGGGCTAAGCTAACATTGTATTGGCATCTTCATTTAATTGGCTTCATAATGGTGTAGAGCACTTGGCATTCTCCCCTTGCTATCACTTGATTTCACATTCATTTGGGTTGATTTGACATGGTCTAAGCATGATTGAAGCCTTGGTACAAAAATGCCCTAGCTTTCATGGGCTTATTTTGCATTGACATCAGTGTTGCAAGGAATGCCCCCCGCGCTCCCAAGCTCGTAAGCACGCTCCGAGTGGGAGTGTCTAGGGAGCACCCCTGGGAGCGCGCTCCCAAAAATTGGGAGCGTGCTCCCAAAAATCGGCTTCATTTAAGTTTTCATAGCATTAGGTTAAGTATGAAGTTCATTCCATTTTATCAAATAACCATAACCATAAATGCTGCAGCAACCAAGATCACAAGAAGAACCACCATGCAAAAGAACACAAGATATATACAGGGAAACCCTTCTCAAACAAGGGAGAAAAACCCAACCAAATCCTTTGCTATATTCTTCAAGAGAAAGACCTTTCACCACCAAAATGACTTAGCACACAAGAGGGTGCTTAAGCCCTAGAAACCCTAGCGCCCAAGAGAGGTGCGCACCTTTGCCAAAAAGAAGTACTTGCTGAAATTTCCAAAACATATGCGTGGAGGATATGATTCTACAATGGAGAATCATCTCCTACTTATATTAGACTTTGACCAATTAGCAAGGGCGTCTCATTGGCACAACAAGGCTGACCTCTCTAAGTCAAAGTTCCAGTGTTGAAAAAGTCGGCATCGACAAAAAGTCAGTGAGGGTTCGGAAAAAATCGTTTCGGCAAAAGTCGGCAAAAAATCGGAAAACCACGACAAACATTAAAAAATACAAAATATATTCATTTTTTTCAAAATTTTAAACATATAAAGCAACAACAACATCAGATAAACACATTGGCACATAAATATGGAGAAATCACTGGTATATATGTAGTCACTAGTGGATGCCAAATAAAAAATTATACATCAAAGTCGATATTGAATGCTGAAGGGCCTCTCCAATACAAAATGACATCACATATATAATTATAAAATGTATCTCATGATTCATCATGATGATGGAGTCTGGAGGTGTCTGATATACAATGACAAATGAAACAAAACTAGCAGCTAGCTATCTAATATCAATGTTGGCCTTTGCCTCTCACCTTTTTATGAGAAAAGATAAGGGGTTGTTTGTCAGGCCTACCCCTGACAGTAGAAGGCCCTGTATTTGATAATGGATGACCACTGGTGTGTGCAGGAGTAGGTGTATCAATAAGTGTAGAAGGTTGTGCTGATGTTTGCACATCACCTTCCTTGATGTCTTCAGGCCACTCCTCCTATGAATGGAGGAATTTAGATACATACCTATGAATGGAAGGGATTTAGATACATACCTATGAATGGAAGATTCAACACCGGTTGGCAAATGAAATTGAACCCTTGCTCCACCTAGAAATCCTTGATGGTGATGATGATGGTTGTTAAGTTGCCTCCACAGTGATTGAGGAAGACCACAAACCCTTCACCTTCCTTCTCCACAAGCAAAAAAACACAAATGACCAAAAAAAAAACCAAAATGCGCCCTTGTGCCCACGGGTTCTTTGCGTCTGACGACTTTTTGGTAAAAGTCGAGACTTTTTGGTAAAAGTTGAGACTTTTTGGTAAAAGTTGGCGATTTTTAGTAAAAGTCGGGACTTTTTGAAAATACAAAAAGTCACGATTTTTTCAAGAGTATAAGTCGGCTCAGGGTAAAAGTCGCGACTTTTACAAAAGGTCGCGAAAAATCGACGATTTCAATATGTTTTGATTTGTCATGGAATATAGGATTCTCCGAGAGCTTCACACAACTCTGGTTGTCACAATGAATGGTGGTAGGATCTATCTTGTTTTCAAACAAATTTGTTAAGAGTTTGCGAAGCCAAACAACTTCACGAACTGCCACACTCAATGCAATGTATTCTGCCTCTGCCGTACTGAAAGCCACAGAGCTTTGTTTTCTGCTACACCAGGAAATCATGGCTGATCCTAGGGTGAAGCAGCTTTTCGAGGTGCTCTTTCTGTCTACTGCACTTCCTGCCCAATCTGCGTCAACATACCCTTCCAGTCTTAGATCCACATTTGTTGCATATTTTAAGCCATAGCCAATAGTGCCATGTAAGTATCTTAATACGTGTTTGGCGGCTACCCAATGTGTCTGTTTTGGTTGGCTCATAAACTGGCTAAGCACATTTACTGCATAGCAAATGTCTGGTTTGGTGTTAACTAGATACATCAAGGATCCAATAAGCTGCCGATATAAATGTGGATCTACGTCTTCGGAATCGGTATCATTCATCTTCTTCAGATCCATTACCATTGGGGTTGGCATGGATTTACAATCTATCATTTGGAATCTTTTCAGAATCTCCAAAGTATATTTTCCATGGCTTAGGAAAATCTCGTCTGATCTCTGCCACACTTCTAGTCCCAAGAAGTAATGCATTTGGCCCAAATCTTTTATTTCAAATTTGGCAGTTAATGCCTGCTTGCATTCAACAATGAGTCTTTCTGAGTCAGTGATGAAAAGATCATCCACATATAGGACTCGAATCAAACATTCGTTTCCATTAATGTTATAGTATAGGTTTGGGTCGGCTGAACTTTTATTAAAACCCAAACTTATCAGGAAACCATCCATTTTCTCGTACCAAGCACGTGGGGCTTGCTTTAATCCATATAGGGCTTTCTTCAATCTGCAGACATGAGACTTTTCGTTGTGTATAAAGAAACCTTCTGGTTGTTCGATGTAGACTTCTTCCTCAATTTCCCCATTGAGAAAAGCTGTCTTTACATCCATCTGATGTAGCTTCCAGCCCATAGAAGCAGCTATAGCAATGATGGATCGAATGGAGGTATATCTGGCTACTGGTGCAAAAGTTTCGTCATAGTTGACTCCCTCTATTTGTGAGAACCCTCTGGCCACGAATCTTGCTTTATATTTTTCAATGCTTCCATCAGCTGCATGTTTGATTTTGTAAATCCATTTGGAAGTTACTACGGACTTCCCTTTTGGCCTTGGGACAACATCCCAAACATCATTCTTTAGTATAGATTGATATTCTTCAGTCATGGCATCTTGCCATACTTGTTCATTTGAGGCCTCTCCATGACAAGTTGGTTCTGAATCAATAATGTGAGTCATAGCTGAAAGATGGCTAGAGAATCTCTTAGGTTTCTTGCTTTCTCTAATTGCTCCTTGTGGAGCTTTACGTCTTTATGCTTCTTCTAACGTTTGTCGTGCCCAAGCTCTAGGTACGTTACTTGGGGCAACCGAATCTGTTGGAGGAACTGACTCAATTTGAGCTGTAGGCTCATCTGGAACACTGTCTGTCTCCCTCTGAATTTCTGAATGCGGAGAAGGTATTGTGTCACCATCTATTTCCATCTGAGCTTCTCTGGATTTTTGGAAGGCTACTTCCTCTTCAAAGGTGACGTCTCTACTTACTTCAATTTGTCTTTGCCCTGGGATGTAGATTCGGTATGCTTTTGAGGATTCATTGTATCCTACAAAAGTACCTTTCCTTCCTGAAGGTTCTAGTTTGGATTTCTTTTCTTTAGGTACATGAAGGTACACTGGGCATTCAAATATTCTAAAGTGTCCAATTTCATGTTTCTCTTTAGTTAATGCTTCTTCTGGAGTAATGCTTTTCAGGGTCTGATGAGGGATACGGTTTTGAATATACACTGCAGTCATACATGCTTCTGCCCATAGAGTCATTTGTAGACTCTGATCGTGTATCATTGCTTTAGTTGCTTCAATGATAGTTCTGTTCTTCCTTTTAGCAACCCCATTTTGTTGAGGGTTGTATGGCACTGTGAGCTCCCTCTTGATCCCTGCTTCAATACAAAAATTGATGAATTCTTTTGAGGTGTATTCTCCTCCATTGTCTGATCTCAATACTTTGATTTTTCTTCTGGTCAAATTTTCAACTTGAGCTTTGAATTCTTGGAATTTGGCAAGGACTCCATCCTTGCTCTTTAGAAAATAAATTCAGGTCTTCCTAGAGTGATCATCTATGAATAGTACATAGTACAAGTACCCATTTAGGGATGCAACGATCATTGGCCCACATACATCTGAATGAATCAAGAAATTTCCTTGGATCTGTTGTCACTGTTGGAAAAGGATCCTTTAATATTTTTACCAGGGGCACACCCTTTGCAAACACCTTCATGCTGGATTTGGATCTCTGGTAGACCTGTTACCATTTTCCTTAGAGCTGGAAGAGCTCTATAATGAATGTGAGCAAGCCTTCTATGCCATAGCTCACTTAAGTTGATGGTGTCATGTAGTAAGGCTTGAACTGATTTGATGGTCAACTTGTATAGGTTGTTATCTCTGACACCAATTACTTTGGAGGAGTTGATATGAGAGTCTTTGTGCCATGCAAGTACTCTCCCTTCTGAGAAAGTGATTTTGTAACCTTTGTCTTCAAGAGTCGAAATAGAGACAAGGTTTCTCTTCATACCTGGTACATATAGGACCTCTTCCAGTTTGAGCTGCATATCTGAATCTAGTTGGAAGGTGGAGATTCCAACTCCTCTTACGTTGTATCTAGCATCATCTCCAAGGACCACATGTAGATGTGTCTCTTTCTCAATGAAGTGTGTCAAATGATTTCTAAAACTGGTCATGTGCCTGGAAGCACCACTATCAATTAGCCAAGTGTTTTCATTTAGAGGAACCATACTTGAGAGTGCTGAGATGTTGATATCTTCATTGCATTGGAGTTTGGTGTTGAGCTTGCTTCCCATCATGAAATTGCTCATCTTCATAAACCCTTGTCAACTAGGCTAGAGGAAACCTAACGGCTAGGCTAGGCTAGCACTTTTAGGTCTAGTTGGGCTTATGACTTCCAACAATAACCCTTTAAGTATGATAGCTTCTTCAAGAAATTCTCAGAAATAGGATTTAGAATTTTCTGCAGAATTTTGATGAAACCCTAGCAACTCTTAGGGTCAAAATTTGAAAATGCCCGAAATTTAGTTCTGAGACTTGCTGGTGGTACGCTGAAGGAGGTCATACCTTTCTAAGTCTTTTTCAGCCCAAGCGTCTAAGTTATAGTGGTGAAATTTTTCTGAAAACGAGGCCGTACGAATTTTCTGGAAAACCCTAGGAGGGCCGTATGATTCCTGCAACTGAGAGAGTAGATGTTCTGGAGAAGGCTTGTGCAATGGGATCTTCAAGACCTATGCTATGATACCATGTTAAGTTTTCATAGCATTAGGTTAAGTATGAAGTTCATTCCATTTTATCAAATAACTATAACCATAAATGTTGCAGCAACCAAGATCACAAGAAGAACCACCATGCACAAGAACACAAGATATATCCTGGGAAACCTTTCTCAAACAAGGGAGAAAAACTCAGCCAAATCCTTTGCTATATTCTTCAAGAGAAAGACCTTTCACCACTAAAATGACTTAGCACACAAGAGGGTGCTTAAGCCCTAGAAACCCTAGTGCCCAAGAGAGGTGCGCACCTTTTCCAAAGAGAAGTACTTGCTGAAATTTCCAAAACATATGTGTGGAGGATATGATTCTACAATGGAGAATCATCTCCTACTTATATTAGACTTTGACCAATTAGCAAGGGCGTCTCATTGGCACAACATGGCTGACCTCTCTAAGTCAAACACACTTTATTATTATATTTCTTATTATAATTAATATTTTCATTATTAATTATCTTCTTTATATTAATCATATTAACATAGGGCCGACCTGTACCCTTTACATAATAACTAGGGTTACAGGTAGGTTTGACTCTTGAACAATATATAACAAAGGATCTGATACACCCACTAGTGCTCATCCACTAGGGGCCACATCCATAGGGATGCCATAGACCTGAGTCACTGCATTACACAGATGAGCTAGGTCCTCACATGTGCACTTATGCTCATCCATAGTCACGTCTGCTCTACAGATCTGCTTTCCCACTGCCACCAACAGGAGGATCATCTGGAGTCTTCACATCAACTCTACTACTGTTCAGAGGAGGCCATCACATCATCTTCGTTCTTATTCTCATGATGATGTGCTCAATGCTTTTCGGGATTTCCCCAACTCAACAGATCGCTCTTACATCGGATAATCATCTGGAGTTCTTCTCTCTCACGTCATGGAGGAGGCCATATACATTCCTAGCTTTTGTCTCAGGCTGGAACCACGAACCCTTTATTAGGGGCTTTCTCTTAGGTTTGTAAGCTGAGAGTAAGACTTCACATAGCTTCTATATTTCACATCTCACAGGTTGTAAGCTGGAGGATGTCTCCTATAGCTGCATTCATTAGCAGAACACTCCTTTCAAATCAATTGAACTAACCCACTGGGCTATAGATTAATCTTATCTATTTGACCACCCTTTCTCTAAAATTGAAATGCATATTTATTCAAAGTTTATGACCTTCACATAGTGATGTTGGACTTTCTATAGGCTATATGAGTTTGTCTTTACAATGTATAAGGTACACGGTTGTATGTGGTTAGTAAAGGGTATGATTGGCATTTATGGGAATGGCATGTAACAACAACTACATGAAACAAAAAGACCATTTTGTACTTTGTTAGAAGGGTGGTACCCAATTGGAATAACAAAAATTGGGGACAATTTGCTGTTAAGTAGGGAGGAGATGATGATAATTAGTAAGTAAAATGTAACTCCCAAGGAGACAAATGATCCCAGGGAGACAAATTGTATATTTCTATATGTAACTCCCAAGGAGATAAATTGTACACTCCATGAATTACTCCATATACCAATTTTGGTTCTGTAATCTTATAACTACCTATAATGCAACATATTATATAGTGTGTAAAATTGTGGCAATCTCTCTTCTTGCATTCTTGCATTCTTTTGAGTGAGTTCTTTTTATTTTATTTGTTCACCCTATTCACATATCAGCGACTATCCACATTTTCTTCCATATTTGGACACATATCTCTCTCTCTCTAGAGAATGCGTCATATATTAGTTCATGGAAAATGAGTTACATCATGGATTGAAGTGTTAGAACAATCTAACCGTATGATTACAAGGAAATTCCCTTCCTATCAAAGCCAACAACACTAACATTTGAGCATTCACTACAAATTGATCTCTCTATTTAGCAAAACAAAGAGTCTTCTACTACTAATGTTTAGTAGAGAGAGCCCTGTAACTGTGTTTGGGAGCAAAAATTGCAGAAAAGAAAGTAATATTTGTATTCAATGGTGTCGATCCCATACGAATGCCCACAACCACGTTGGTCCTATTATTCATCTTGCCTTGGCCCTCTTGACCATGGAATTTGTTATGTATAGAAAAATAATTATTATTCATAAATATATACACCTAAACTATAGAACTTAGGGTATTAATTATTAAAAGGTGCATCACATAAAGACATAACTTTATGTGAAAGGTCATCTTGAGGTCTATAAATACCAAGGCCACTCATTGTAATTCATACAATGAATATATTTATTACTTATCCTATATGGATTTAAGCCTATTGTCTTTTTTAAATTTGATATTCAGTAAATGAACTTTGTTCATATTTCCATAAATGAACCTTGTTCATTTCATTTGGTATCAAAGCTTCATTTCTGATTTCGGTCTTTGGCCACATCTTTATCAAAGATATGTTTATGATATAGCTTTAGGCCACGCCCGATTTTTTTTAGAGCGTCTCTGATTCCTAGGTATTTTACCAAAAATGTTGTGCCTTCTACAATCCACAAATTCCATTGACTAAAAGAAAAGAAAAAAGAGAAAAAACAGAAAGTCATTCTAGTGCAAATTCTTAAAAAAACACACGCAAGTCAAGGAAAAGGTTTGCAGAGATTATTTGTTGTCCAAAAATCGTGAGGCATTAAAAGAAGTCCTAAAATATTAGGGAATGTGTTAGCAGATCATCTGGGAACTACAGGGAAATTACAGGTCATTCAAAAATTGGGAGCAATTAAAACAATTCGGCAATCAACAACTAAGGATTAACAAGTAGTTCACTAAGAAAATTTCATGGTAATATTTCACATGGGTCAATACACAACAAACAAGGAAAATTGCAGTCTTGGTCCACGGTCAACAACCACCTCATCGTGTAGTTGATAGGTTCATCTGATAGGTCAAAACTGCCACCAGATCACTTGAAGTCTATCGCTTGAATTAAATCTTCCAATAATACACAAAAACACCGATAATACATAGATTAAACAAGTGGCCTTTAATACATAGATTAACTTCATTGCTAATTGAGTAGCCGTCGTTAGGAGAGATAACTGCAGGTTCAAAAGAGAAACAAATCTCATGAAATCATAAATTATCGAAGTAGATTACTTGTGAAATATTACTGCTGGGAGATGCATCGCGACGCTTTGTAATCCATTGGGAGAACAATCCATTATCTCTATATTTTAACTATTTTGAATAGCTAAACGTTGAAAAAGGGATCATATTTTTTTTTGTGACTGGCGAAATCGGCAACTCGTGGTTCTCGTACTCGCGTGACACGGGGTCGATTCCCATCTGCTACCTCTATAACCTCCAGGTGCTTCCACACAGCCTGCAAGCATGGGGCACAGGTAAATCGGGGCGAGAATCGAACTTGAGACCTCCTTTTTTACATTTCCTTCCATTTACACGGCACTTGCCAATCGGTCTACACCCTTGTGGGCGAAAAATGGATCATATTATATAAGTACTTGAAATAAATAAAGTCAAGGTGAAAAGTGACCAGTGACACAACATGACATTATACATATAAAGTGAATATAAGGTTAGTACACTAATTTATATCCAAGTATACAAGGGTGATGCAAGGTGACATATAAAGTGAATATAAGGTCACTATACTAATTTATATTCAAGTTGTTAAATTTAAAGCAGCTGCAAGAGCCATTCTTCGGGAGGATGGCAAAGACCCTAGCTGAGATCTAGGCCCCCAGTGCACCCCTGGGGATTTGGTCTGGGACCAAACAGTCAGTGCCATGGCAAAAGACCCCTGAGAGGGCCCCCAGTAGATGACTGGGGTTCTTGGTCTAGGACCAGGCAACTAAAAGACCCTAGATATGTCTAGGGCCCCTGGAAAAGTCCAGGGTACCCCTGCCTGGGGCATGGGTTGATCCTTGGTCTTATACCTTGGTGGATAAGACCCCTGAGAGGGCCCCCAATAGACGACTGGGGTTCTTGGTCTAGTACCAAGCAGTAAAGGCCCCTGAGAGGGCCCCCAGTATACGACTGGGGTTCTTGGTCTAGAACCAAGCAGTTAAAGCCCCTAGATAAGCCTAGGGCCCTTGGACATAGTCCAGGGTACCCATGCATGTGGCATGGGTTGATCCTTGGTCTTAGACCTTGGTGGATAAGACCCCGGAAAAAGTTCTGGGGCAACTTGATCCTCGATCAAGTATTTTGTTGGTGTATGACCTTCCCTGAAGGACATGACCACATGAGGGATGTATCCCATATGCAATGATGATAAAGTAATAAGATCACCATGAAGATGAATGAACAAGTATTGCCACCTTGTAAACCCTCCTAAATCCTCTTCACCCTTGCTTGTGCTTATTTGGGGTTTTTGTTTATTTTGGTTTTAGGGGTTATTAATTAAATGATTTAATTTACAACATATTCAATTAATATTTATATTAATTGAATATGTTAATTTTCTAATTATCATTTCTAATTATTATCTTTATCCCAACCCCTAGTCTAATTCCTAGGTTTATAACCCCTAGCCTAAAGTATAAAAAGAGATCTACCCTCCTCTTTTCAACACACATTATTATTGTTATGCTCTTAAGGTGAGCGGATCCTATCTCCTTGCTGCGGCCCTCCTTTACAACTGCTGTTGGTGTGTTTTGTTGCTACGACCCTTTTCTCTGTTGGAGAAGTTTTATGCAGCGGCCCTCTTTCTGTTGGAGCATTTGTTGCTGAGTTTTGTGAGGTGGCTTGGCCTACATCTTCTATCCCTCTCAACTCCTTTTATGGACTGTTGTGGCACTGTTCCTCATGTGATCTGCTGTGGGTGCGGCCCCTCCTGTTCTGCTGTGCTGAGTCTATAGGGTACAGCCCTCTCCTTCTGCTGTGTGGGCTGAGTCTGTAGGGTGCGACCCTCCTCTTCTGCTGTATGGAGTGAGCCTGTAGGGTGCGGCCCTTTCTATTATGCTGTGGGGTGAGCCTGTAGGGTGCGGCCCCTTCTATTATGCTGTGGTAAACCTGTAGAGTGCGGCTCCTTACTACTGTGGGGGATTTTTGTGAAGTGCAGCTCTCCTCTTTACTGCTGTGAGGAATTTGGGAATGTGGCACTCCTTAAACCAGTTCAGACTTGTTCTTTGAGCCACGGCCTCCCTTAATGTGTGCGGGTTTATCCATAGTTTTTCTGTGTTGGGGTTTAGGTGATTTAAGTCTCCTTTGTTTGAGGTTTTGACTTTGTGAAGTCTCTTCTGGTTCTATTCCTTTGGTGGCAAGAAAGTTCCTTCATCTCTTGGAAAGAGATCCACCTATATGGTGGATCTAAGAGCTGAACCTTGTCTGAGCATAATAGCAAATGGTTCTGCATCTCTTGTGGTGACTGTGACTTCTTCAGAGGTAAGGTTTAAGGATCAGGTAAACTATCTACTAATCTCATTCAGATCTGAACCCTGTTTTGATTTCAGTACTGTTTTGATCTATATAGATTTGTGTATCAGCATTGACAGTTTTAGATCTAAACTATATATTGAGTTTATCTCTTGTTTCTATAGTTTTGACTTACAGTTAATGATCAGAAAGTTTTTGAGTTTAGATCTGTATATCTATATTTAAGTTTGAGTCCAGATCTGTGCTACAGTCTTACTCTTTATCCATATTATCAGATCTCCTAGATCTGTACACTGTTTAAGTAGTAGAGCTCTGATGTCTGAACAGTAGATCTAGTTGTTATACTCAATGAAATTTAAAAGATACTACCGTTATGTTTTACTGCCCTAATTCTAACACAAGTATACAAGGGTATAATAAAAGATAAACAATATTACTAAAGAAAAAGTAATTGATAGTATCAAATTGGATTTTAATAAAATGAAGGAAGGAAGGAAGGTTTTTCTGTAAAGGTCTTTTAACCTTGTGTTTCAGATTATTAACACTCAAAGGGAGTATTCAAGAAAAAGAGATTAACACCATTATCGATGCAAACCATAAGGAAATTTACATTAATGTTGACTTGGTATATCAACTATTAATTCCAGAGCTAAGTATAATAAAAAAGAAAAACACTATTTCAAATGGGCAATGTGAAATTAAGGACTTACAAGTAACAATTGACGGTTATAAACACATGTCCCAATTCAACGTTACAACTATGTATAAAAAAGGTTGACATAATTCTTGGTTCAAGATGGCTGGAAACACTTGGTGCCTTCATCTTAAACATGAAGAAAACGTTTTTGACATTTCGCTATAAGAAGAAGAATATAACATTGCAAGGCATTACAATGAAGTTAGATTTAGAAGCTCCCTCATCAGAATACTTTAAACTTTAAAGATATCTCAAAGACGATCCTTCAAGATAGTCAGAAGTCCGTACAAAAGATGCAAAAAGAATTGGACAAAGTTATCATAGATAAAGACAAAGAAATTTCTTGCCTTAAGAATCATAGTCAAAACTTGATTGCATGGATTAAAAAGTTAGAAAATGAAAAGAAGTTGCAACAAGAAATATTGGAGTAACTTACCAACAAAGAATTAGTGATCGATAAGGAAATCATGACTGATTCCGTTGAAATAAAGAAGCCATTAGATGTAAAAATCGAATCCTTGGAGAAATGAACCAATATAGATCCAATTGACATAAAAAATCAGAAAGTTGCTGACTGAAATCTTATCAACCAATAAATCACCAAAAGTATCAAAGGACGAAGGTCCCAAAAACAAGACACAAGATACAGGGATGCCTTATCGTCATCCTAATTGTAAAAATCGTCGTATTATTCAATAAACTAACGAAAGATGAAATCAATATGACAAGCCAAGTGAAGATCCTATTATATTGGAGAGAAGTTCAAATGTGGAATATTATCATTTCCAAAATCACAGAGTTCGTTGCTACACAGTGCTGCAGAAAATTGAATTAGGGTGGTTTGACCCTTTCACAATTCGACAATTCTGCTCAATGCTTAGAAGATCATAGTGTCTTGTATCGTCAACTATCACAGCTTCAAGAATAGATAATCATGAGAAGGCAATACAAAGCAAAACAAAAGATAAAGTTTTTCCATAGATATGCTTTGAGGACAAAGCATTTCTAAAGGGGAAGGCAATGTTGTGTATACGAAAATAAATATTATTCATAAATATATATACCTAAACTATAGAACTTAGGATATTAATTATTAATAGGTGCTTCACATAAAGACATAGTTTTACGTGAATGGTCACCTTGAGGCCTATAAATACCAGTGTTACCAACATCGGCAACGGCAAAATATCACCGAGGGTCCGAAAACGAAAATATTGGCAAAATCGGGGAAAATATCGGTAAATATCGGAAAATGTCGTAAGAACGAAAAAAATACAAAAATATTCATTTTTTTCAATTTTTTAAATATCTAAACCATCAACAACATCAAATAAATGCATTTCCACATAAATATGAAAAGAGAACTCATATATAAGATGTATAAGATGTCTAGTAAACTAGAATGCATCATAGATCAACACTGAATCATGTCCTGACTCTAAAGCCTTAAAATATCATCAAAA
>JASDQU010753514.1:19005-37171 GCA_032191745.1 Picea mariana | reverse complement strand
TTGACCAGCCCCGAATGAAGGCTATTCGGAAGAAGTGGAATTATGGGTTTAAAAATACAAAATAAGTTTTTGATACCCATTTGAGAGATGCAAGTGGGTTCCTGAGCGCTCGTAAAATTGAGGCATTCTTTTGCCCATTTCGATCAAATTAGTATCATTTTAGGGTTGATTCTGGTTAACCCCGAATGAAGATGACCTTTGAAAAGAAAAATTATTCATTTGCAAATATCAAATCATATTTGGATACCCATTTGAGAGTTGTAGACGTGATCCTATTGATTGCGAGCGAAGACGTGTAGTTCTTGGGCCCCTTTTTTCTCAATTTCGGGTCATTCTATGCCCAAGTTTGACCAGCCCAGAATGAAGGCTATTTGGAAGAAGTGGAATTATGAGTTTAAAAATACAAAATAATTTTTGGATACCCATTTGAGAGATGCAAGTGGGCTCCCGAGCGCTCGAAGCGTTGAGTCATGTTTTTGCCCATTTTGATTAAATTTGTATCGTTTTAGGATTGATTCTGGATAACCCCAAATGAAGGTGATTTTTGAAAATCAAAATTCTTCATTTCAAATATCAAATAATTTTTGGATACCCATTTGAGAGTTGTACATGTGGTCCTGACTGCGGGAGAAGACGTGTAGTTCTTGAACCCCTTTTTCTCAAGTTCACGTCATTCTAGGCCCAAGTTTGACCAGCCCGAATGAAGGCTATTTGGAAGAAGTGGAATTATGGGTTTAAAAATACAAAATAATTTTTTGATACCCATTTGGGAGATGCAGGTGGGTTCTTGAGCGCTCGGAAGGTTGAGGCAATCTTTTGCCCATTTCGATTAAATTCGTGTCGTTTTAGGGTTGATTCTGGATAACCCCTAGTGAAGGTGATTTTTGAAAAGCATAATTTTTCATTTGAAAATATGGAATCAAATTTGGATACCCATTTGAGTGTTGTACATGTGGTCCTAATTACGAGCGAAAATGTGTAGTTCTTGGGCCCCACTTTCTCTACTTTGGGTCATTTTAGGCCCAAGTTTGACCAGCCCCGAATGAAGGATATAGAGAAAAAGTGGAATTATTGGTTTAAAAAAAAAAAGAATAATAATTTTTTCATACCCATTTGAGCGATGCAAGTGGGTTCCCGAGCGCTCATAACTTTTAGGCTCTCTTTGGCCCATTTCGATCAAATTCGTATCGTTTTAGGGTTGATTCTGGTTAACCAAGAATGAAGGTGATTTTTGAAAAGACAAATTGTTGATTTGAAAATATGAAATCATATTTGGATGCCCATTTGAGAGTTTTACATGTGTAGTTTTGAGCCCCTTTTTCTCAAATTCGCCTCATTCTATGCTCAAGTTTGACTAGCCCCGAATGAAGGCTATTTGGAAGAAATGGAATTATGGGATTAAAAATACAAAATAATTTTTTGATACCCATTTGAGAGATGCAAGTGGGTTCCCGAGCACTCGTAACGTTGAGGCATTCTTTGGCCCATTTCGATCAAATTCGTATCATTTTAGGGTCGATTCTTCTTAACCGGGAATGAAGGTGATTTATAAAAAATCAAAATTCTTCATTTGCAAAGATAAAATCATATTTGGATACCCATTTGAGCGTGGTCCTAATTGCGAACGAAGACGTGTAGTTCTTCGGCCCCTTTTTCTCAACTTCAGGTCATTCTAGTCCCAAGTTTGACCAACCTCGAACGAAGGTTGTTTGGAAGAAGTGGAATTATGGGTTTAAAAATACAAAATAATTTTTTGATACCAACTTGAAAGATATAGTTGGGTTTTAGGGCTCTTGCAGCGTTGAGGCATTCTTTGGCCCATTTTGATCAAATTCGTATCGTTTTAGGGTTGATTCTAATTAACCCGAAATGAGGGTGATTTTTGAAAAGAAACATTCTGCATTTGCAAATATGAAATCATATCTGGATACCCATTTGAGATTTGTACACGTGTTCTTGATTGCGAGCGAAGACGTGTAGTTCTTGGGCCCCTTTTTCTCAACTTTGGGTCATTCTGGGCCCAAGTTTGACCAGCCTCGAACGAAGGCTATTTGGAAGAAGTGGAATTATGAGTTTAAAAATACAAAATAATTTTTTGATACCCATTTGGGGGATGCAAGTGGGTTCCCGAGCGTTCGTAACAGTTAGGCATTATTTTGCCCATTTTGATCAAATTCGTGTCGTTTTGGGCTCGATTATGGTTAACCTCGAATGAAAGTGATTTTTGAACAGAACAAATCTTCATTTGAAAATATGAAATCGTATTTGGATACCCATTTGAGAGTTGTACACATGGTCCTCCTTGTGAGCGAAGACGTATAGTTCTTTTTCCCATTTTGATCAAATTCGTATCGTTTTAGGGTTGATACCCATTTGAGAGTCGTAAACGTCGTCCTAATTGCGATCGAAGACATGTAGTTCTTGGGCCCCTTTTTCTCTACTTTGGGTCATTTTAGTCCAAAGTTTAACCAGCCTCGAATGAAGGCTATTTAGAAAAAGTGGAATTATGGGTTTAAAAATAAAAATAAAAATATTTTCATACCCATTTAAGAGACGCAATTAGGTTCTCAGGCACTTGCAACGTGAAGGTAATTTTTGGCCCATTTCGATCAAATTCGTGTCGTTTTAGGGTTGATTCTGGTTAACCATGAATGGAGGTGATTTTTGAAACAACAAATACTTCATTTCCAAAGACGAAATCATATTTGGATTCCCATTTGAGAGTTGTACATGTGGTCCTGATTGCGGGAGAAGACATGTAGTTCTTGGGCCCCTTTTTCTCAAGTTCACGTCATTCTAGGCCCAAGTTTGACCAGCCCGAATGAAGGCTATTTGAAAGAAGTGGAATTATGGGTTTAAAAATACAAAATAATTTTTTGATACCCATTTGGGAGATGCAGGTGGGTTCTTGAGCGCTCGGAAGGTTGAGGCAATCTTTTGCCCATTTCGATTAAATTCGTGTCGTTTTAGGGTTGATTCTGGATAACCCCGAGTGAAGGTGATTTTTGAAAAGCATAATTTTTCATTTGAAAATATGGAATCAAATTTGGATACCCATTTGAGTGTTGTACATGTGGTCCTAATTACGAGCGAAAACGTGTAGTTCTTGGGCCCCATTTTCTCTACTTCGGGTCATTTTAGGCCCAAGTGTGACCAGCCCCGAATGAAGGCTATTTGGAAGAAGTGGAATTATGAGTTTAAAAATACAAAATAATTTTTGGATACCCATTTGAGAGATGCAAGTGGCCTCCCGAGCGGTCGAAGCGTTGATTCATGTTTTTGTCCATTTCGATTAAATTTGTATCGTTTTAGGATTGATTCTGGATAACCCCAAATGAAGGTTATTTTTGAAAATCAAAATTATTCATTTCAAATATCAAATAATTTTTGGATACCCATTTCAGAGTTGTACATGTGGTCCTTATTGCGGGAGAAGACGTGTAGTTCTTGGACCCCTTTTTCTCAAGTTCACGTCATTCTAGGCCCAAGTTTGACCAGCCCGAATGAAGGCTATTTGGAAGAAGTGGAATTATGGGTTTAAAAATACAAAAAAAAAAATTTGATACCCATTTGGGAGATGTAGGTGGGTTCTCGAGCACTCGGAAGGTTGAGGCAATATTTTTCCCATTTCAATTAAATTCGTGTCGTTTTAGGGTTGATTCTGGATAACCCCCGATTGAAGGTGATTTTTGAAAAGCATAATTTTTCATTTGAAAATATGGAATCAAATTTGGATAACCATTTGAGTGTTGTACATGTGGTCCTAATTACGAGCAAAAATGTGTAGTTCTTGGGCCCCACTTTCTCTACTTCGGGTCATTTTAGGCCCAAGTTTGACTAGCCCTGAATGAAGGCTATAGAGAAAAAGTGGAATTATTGGTTTAAAATAAAAAAGAATAATAATTTTTTCATAACCATTTGAGAGATGCAAGTGGGTTTCCGAGGGCTCGTAACTTTTAGGCTCTCTTTGGCCCATTTCGATCAAATTCGTATCGTTTTAGGGTTGATTCTGGTTAACCAATAATGAAGGTCATTTTTGGAAAGACAAATTGTTGATTTGAAAATATGAAATCATATTTGGATGCCCATTTTAGAGTTTTACACGTGTAGTTTTGAGCCCCTTTTTCTCAAATCGGCTCATTCTATGCTCAAGTTTGACTAGCCCCGAATGAAGGCTATTTGGAAGAAATGGAATTATGGGATTAAAAATACAAAATAATTTTTTGATACCCATTTGAGAGATGCAAGTGGGTTATCGAGCACTCGTAACGTTGAGGCATTCTTTGGCCCATTTCGATCAAATTCGTATAATTTTAGGGTCTATTCTTCTTAACCAGGAATGAAGGTGATTTATAAAAAATCAAAATTCTTCATTTGCAAAGATAAAATCATATTTGGATACCCATTTGAGCGTGGTCCTAATTGCGAGCGAAGACGTGTAGTTCCTCGGCCCCTTTTTCTCAACTTCAGGTCATTCTAGTCCTAAGTTTGACCAGCCTCGAACGAAGGCTGTTTGGAAGAAGTGGAATTATGGGTTTAAAAATACAAAATAATCTTTTGATACCCACTTGAAAGATATAGTTCGGTTTTCGAGCTCTTGCAGCGTTGAGGCATTCTTTGGCCCTTTTTGATCAAATTCGCATCGTTTTAGGGTTGATTCTAGTTAACCCGGAATGAGGGTGATTTTTGAAAAGCAACATTCTGCATTTGCAAATATGAAATCATATTTGGATACCCATTTGAGATTTGTACACATGGTCTTGATTGCGAGCGAAGACGTGTAGTTCTTGGGCCCCTTTTTCTCAACTTCGGGTCATTCTGGGCCCAAGTTTGACCAGCCTTGAACGAAGGCTATCTGGAAGAAGTGGAATTATGGGTTTAAAAATACAAAATAATTTTTTGATACCCATTTGGGGGATGCAAGTGGGTTCCCGAGCGTTCGTAACGGTTAAGCATTCTTTTGCCCATTTTGGTCAAATTCGTGTCGTTTTGGGCTCGATTCTGGTTAACCCCGAATGAAGGTGATTTTTGAACAGAAAAAATCTTCATTTGAAAATATGAAATCGTATTTGGATACCCATTTGAGAGTTGTAGACGTGATTCTCAATTTCGGGTCATTCTATGCCCAAGTTTGACCAGCCCCGAATGAAGGCTATTTGGAAGAAGTGGAATTATGAGTTTAAAAATACAAAATAATTTTTGGATACCCATTTGAGAGATGCAAGTGGGCTCCCGAGCGCTCGAAGCATTGAGTCATGTTTTTTCCCATTTCGATTAAATTTGTATCGTTTTAGGATTGATGCCCATTTGGATGCCCATTTGAGAGTTTTACACGTGTAGTTTTGAGCCCCTTTTTCTCAAATTCGGCTCATTCTATGCTCAAGTTTGACAAGGCCCGAATGAAGGCTATTTGGAAGAAATGGAATTATGGGATTAAAAATACAAAATAATTTTTTGATACCCATTTGAGAGATGCAAGTGGGTTCCCGAGCACTCGTAATGTTGAGGCATTCTTTGGCCCATTTCGATCAAATTCGTATCGTTTTAGGGTCGATTCTTCTTAACCAGGAATGAAGGTGATTTATAAGAAATAAAAATTCTTCATTTGCAAAGATAAAATAATATTTGGATACCCATTTGAGCGTGGTCCTAATTGCAAGTGAAGACGTGTAGTTCTTGGGCCTCTTTTTCTCAACTTTAGGTCATTCTAGTCCCAAGTTTGACCAGCCTCGAACGAAGGTTGTTTGGAAGAAGTGGAATTATGGGTTTAAAAATACAAAATAATTTTTTGATACCCATTTGAAAGATATAGGTGGGTTTTCGAGCTCTCGCAGCGTTGAGACATTCTTTGGCCCATTTTGATCAAATTCGTATCGTTTTAGGGTTGATTCTAGTTAACCCGGAATGAGGGTGATTTTTGAAAAGCAACATTCTGCATTTGCAAATATGAAATCATATTTGGATACCCATTTGAGATTTGTACACGTGGTCTTGATTGCGAGCGAAGATGTGTAGTTCTTGGGCCCCTTTTTCTCAACTTTGGGTCATTCTGGTCCCAAGTTTGACCAGCCTCGAACGAAGGCTATTTGGAAGAAGTGGAATTATGGGTTTAAAAATACAAAATAATTTTTTGATACCCATTTGGGGGATGCAAGTGGGTTCCCGAGCGTTCGTAACGGTTAGGCATTCTTTTTCCCATTTTGATCAAATTCGTGTCATTTTGGGCTCGATTCTGGTTAACTCCGAATGAAGGTGATTTTTGAACAGAAAAAATCTTCATTTGAAAATATGAAATCGTATTTGGATACCCATTTGAGAGGTGTACACGTGCTCCTCCTTGTGAGCGAAGACATATAGTTCTTGAGCCCATTTTTCTCAACTTCGGATTATTCTAAGCCCAAGTTTGACCATCCCCAAATGAAGGCTATTAATAAAATGTGTAATTATGGGTTTGAAAATATAAAGTAATTTTTTGATACCAATTTGAGAGATGCAAGTGGGTTCCCGAGCTCTCGTAAGGTTGAGGCATTCTTTTTCCCATTTTGATCAAATTCGTATCGTTTTAGGGTTGATACCCATTTGAGAGTCGTAAACGTCGTCCTAATTGCGAGCGAAGACATGTAGTTCTTGGGCCACTTTTTCTCTACTTCGGGTCATTTTAGTCCCAAGTTTAACCAGCCCCGAATGAAGGCTATTTAGAAAAAGTGGAATTATGGGGTTAAAAATAAAAATAAAAATATTTTCATACCCATTTAAGAGATGCAAGTGGGTTCTCGAGCACTTGCAACGTGAAGGTAATTTTTGGCCCGTTTCGATCAAATTCGTGTCGTTTTAGGGTTGATTATGGTTAACCATGAATGGAGGTGATTTTTGAAACAACAAATACTTCATTTCCAAAGACGAAATCATATTTGGATTCCCATTTGAGAGTTGTACATGTGGTCCTGATTGCGGGAGAAGACGTGTAGTTCTTGGGCCCCTTTTTCTCAAGTTCACGTCATTCTAGGCCCAAGTTTGACTAGCCCGAATGAAGGCTATTTGGAGGAAGTGGAATTATGGGTTTATGAAAACAAAATAATTTTTTGATACCCATTTGAGAGAGGCAAGTGGGTTCTCGAGCGCTCGGAAGGTTGAGGCAATCTTTTTCCCATTTCGGTTAAACTCGTGTCGTTTTAAGGTTGATTCTGGATAACCCCAAGTGAAGGTAATTTTTTAAAAGTAAAATTTTTCATTTGAAAATATGGAATCAAATTTGGATACCCATTTGAGTGTTGTACATGTGGTCCTAATTACGAGCAAAAACGTGTAGTTTCTGGGCCCCATTTTCTCTACTTCGGGTCATTTTAGGCCCAAGTTTGACCAGCCCCGAATGAAGGCTATTTAGAAGAAGTGGAATCATGGGTTTAAAAATAAAAAATAATTTTTTTATACCCATTTGAGAGATGCAAATGGGTTCCCGAGCGCTCGTAACGTTGAGACAATCTTTGGCCCATTTTGACCAAATTCGTATCGTTTTAGGGATGATTCTGGTTAACCCCGAATGAAAGTGATTTTTGAAAAAGTAAATTCTTCATTTCCAAAGATGAAATCATATTTGGATGTCCATTTGGGAGTTGTGCATGTGGTACGAATTGCGAGCGAAGATGTGTAGTCCTTGGGCCCCTTTTTCTCAACTTCACTTCATTCTGGGCCCAACTTTGACCAGCCTCAAACGAAGGCTATTTGGAAGAAGTGGAATTGTCGGTATAAAAATAAAAAATAGTTTTCTGATACCCATTTGAGAGATGCAAGTGGGTTCCCGAGTGCTCGTAACTTTCAGGCATTATTTGGCCCATTTCAATCAAATTCGTATCGTTTTAGGGTTGATTGTGGTCTTGATTGCGAGTGAAGACATGTAGTTCTTGGGCCCTTTTTCTCAACTTCGGGTCATTCTAGGCCACGGGTTGACCAACCCCGAATGAAGACTATTCGGAAGAAGTGGAATTATGGGTTTAAAAATACAAAATAATTTTTTGATACCCATTTGAGAGATGCAAGTGGGGTCCTGAGCGCTCGTAAAATTGAGGCATTGTTTTTCCCACTTCGATCAAATTAGTATCGTTTTAGGGTTGATTCTGGTTAACCCCGAATGAAGATGACCTTTGAAAAGCAAAATTCTTCATTTGCAAATATGAAATCATATTTGGATACCCATTTGAGAGTTGTAGACGTGATCCTCTTGATTGTGAGCGAAGACGTGTAGTTCTTGGGCTCCTTTTTTCTCAACTTCGGGTCATTCTATGCCCAAGTTTGACCAGCCCCGAATGAAGGCTATTTGGAAGAAGTGGAATTATGAGTTTAAAAATACAAAATAATTTTTGGATACCCATTTGAGAAATGCAAGTGGGCTCCCGAGCGCTCAAAGCGTTGAGTCATGTTTTTGCCCATTTCGATTAAATTTGTATCGTTTTAGGATTGATTCTGGATAACCCCGAATGAAGGTGATTTTTGAAAATAAAAATTCTTCATTTCAAATATCAAATCATTTTTGGATACCCATTTGAGAGTTGTACACGTGGTCCTAATTGTGAGCGAAGACGTGTAGTTCTTGGGCCCCTTTTTCTCTACTTCAGGTCATTTTAGTCCCAAGTTTGGCCAACCTCCAATGAAGGATATAGAGAAAAAGTGGAATTATTGGTTTTAAAAAAAAAAAGAATAATATTTTTTTCATACCCATTTGAGAGATGCAAGTGGGTTCCCGAGCGCTCGTAATGTTTAGGCTCTCTTTGGCCCATTTCGATCAAATTCGTATCATTTTAGGGTTGATTCTGGTTAACCACGAATGAAGGTGATTTTTGAAAAGAAAAATTGTTGATTTGAAAATATGAAATCATATTTGGATGCCCATTTGAGAGTTTTATACGTGTAGTTTTGAGCCCCTTTTTCTCAAATTCGGCTCATTCTATGCTCAAGTTTGACTAGCCCCGAATGAAGGCTATTTGGAAGAAATGGAATTATGGGATTAAAAATACAAAACAATTTTTTGATACCCATTTGAGAGATGCAAGTGGGTTCCCGAGCACTCGTAACGTTCAGGCATTCTTTGGCCCATTTCGATCAAATTCGTATCGTTTTAGGGTCGATTATTCTTAACCAGGAATGAAGGTGTTTTATAAAAAATCAAAATTCTTCGTTTGCAAAGATAAAATCATATTTGGATACCCATTTGTGCATGGTCCTAATTGCGATCAAAGACGTCTAGTTCTTGGGCCCCTTTTTCTCAACTTCAGGTCATTCTAGTCCCAAGTTTGACCAGCCTTGAACGAAGGCTGTTTGGAAGTAGTGAAATTATGGGTTTAAAAATACAAAATAATTTTTTGGTATCCATTTGAAAGAAATAGGTGGGTTTTCGAGCTCTCGCAGCGTTGCGGCATTCTTTGGCCCATTTTGATCAAATTCATATCATTTTAGGGTTGATTCTAGTTAACCCGGAATGAGGGTGATTTTTGAAAAGCAACATTCTACATTTGTAAATATGAAATCATATTTGGATACCCATTTGATATTTGTACACGTGGTCTTGATTGCGAGCGAAGACGTGTAGTTCTTGGGCCCCTTTTTCTCAACTTCGGTTCATTCTGGGCCCAAGTTTGACCAGCCTCGAACGAAGGCTATTTGGAAGAAGTGGAATTATGGGTTTAAAAATACAAAATAATTTTTTGATACCCATTTGGGGGATGCAAGTGGGTTCCCGAGCGTTCGTAACGGTTAGGCATTCTTTTGTCCATTTTTATGAAATTCGTGTCGTTTTGGGCTCAATTCTGGTTAACCCCGAATGAAGGTGATTTTTGAACAGAAAAAATCTTCATTTGAAAATATGAAATTGTATTTGGATACCCATTTGAGAGTTGTACACGTGGTCCTCCTTGTGAGTGAAGACGTATAGTTCTTGAGCCCATTTTTCTCAACTTCGGATTATTCTAAGCCCAAGTTTGACCATCCCCAAATGAAGGCTATTAATCAAATGTGTAACTATGGGTTTGAAAATCTAAAGTAATTTTTTTATACCCATTTGAGAGATGCAAGTGGGTTCCCGAGCTCTTGTAAGATTGAGGCATTCTTTTCCCATTTTGATCAAATTCGTATCGTTTTAGGGTTAATACCCATTTGAGATTCGTAAACGTCGTCCTAATTGCGAGCGAAGACATGCAGTTCTTGGTACCCTTTTTCTCGACTTCGTGTCATTTTAGTCCTAAGTTTAACCAGCCCCGAATGAAGGCTATTTAGAAAAAGTGGAATTATGGTTTTAAAAATAAAAATAAAAATATTTTCATACCCATTTAAGAGATCCAAGTGGGTTCTCGAGCACTTGCAACGTGAAGATAATTTTTGGCCCGTTTCGATCAAATTCGTGTCGTTTTAGGGTTGATTCTGGTTAACCATGAATGGAGGTGATTTTTCAAACAACAAATACATCATTTCCAAAGATGAAATCATATTTGGATTCCCATTTGAGAGTTGTACATGTGGTCCTGATTGCGGGAGAAGACGTGTAGTTCTTGGGCCCCTTTTTCTCAAGTTCACTTCATTCTAGGCCCAAGTTTGACCAGCCCGAATGAAGGCTATTTGGAAGAAGTGGAATTATGGGTTTAAAAAAACAAAATAATTTTTTGATACCCATTTGAGAGAAGCAAGTGGGTTCTCGAGTGCTCGGAAGGTTGACGCAATATTTTGCCCATTTCGATTAAATTTGTGTCATTTTAGGGTTGATTCTGGATAACCCCGAGTGAAGGTGATTTTTGAAAAGCATAATTTTTAATTTGAAAATATGGAATCAAATTTGGATACCCATTTGACCAGCCCCAAATGAAGGCTATTTAGAAGACGTGGAATCATGGGTTTAAAAATAAAAAATAATTTTTTTATACCTATTTTTTTATAATTTTTTTTTTTTATATACCTGAATGAAGATGACCTTTGAAAACAAAAATTATTCATTTGAAAATATGAAATCATATTTGGATACCCATTTGAGAGTTGTAGACGTGATCCTCTTGATTGCGAGTGAAGACGTGTAGTTTTTGGGCCCCTTTTTTCTCAACTTCGGGTCATTCTATGCCGAAGTTTTTACCAGCCCCGAATGAAGGCTATTTGGAAGAAGTGGAATCATGAGTTTAAAAATACAAAATAATTTTTGGATACCCATTTGAGAGGTACAAGTGGGCTCCCAAGCGCTCGAAGCATTCAGTCATGTTTTTGCCCATTTCGATTAAACTTGTATCGTTTTAGGATTGATTCTGGATAACCCCGAATGAAGGTGATTTTTGAAAATAAAAATTCTTCATTTCAAATATCAAATCATTTTTGGATACCCATTTGAGAGTTGTACACGTGGTCCTAATTGTGCGCGAAGACGTGTAGTTTTTGGGCCCCTTTTTCTCTACTTCGGGTCATTTTAGTCCCAAGTTTGGCCAGCCTCGAATGAAGGATATAGAGAAAAAGTGGAATTATTGGTTTTTAAAAAAAAAGAATAATAATTATTTTATACCAATTTGAGAAATGCAAGTGGGTTCCCGAGCGCTCGTAACGTTTAGGCTCTCTTTGGCCCATTTCGATCAAATTTGTATCATTTTAGGGGTGATTCTGGTTAACCACGAATGAAGGTGATTTTTGAAAAGACAAATTGTTGATTTGAAAATATGAAATCATATTTGGATGCCCATTTGAGAGTTTTACACGTGTAGTTTTGAGCCCCTTTTTCTCAAATTCGGCTCATTCTATGATCAAGTTTGACTAGCCCCGAATGAAGGCTATTTGGAAGAAATGGAATTATGGGATTAAAAATAAAAAATAATTTTTTGATACCCATTTGAGAGATGCAAGTGGGTTCCCGACCACTCGTAACGTTGAGGCATTCTTTGGCCCATTTCGATCAAATTCGTGTCGTTTTAGGGTCGATTCTTCTTAACCAGGAATGAAGGTGATTTATAAAAAATCAAAATTCTTCATTTGCAAAGATAAAATCATATTTGGATACCCATTTGAGTGTGGTCCTAATTGCGAGCGAAGACGTGTAGTTCTTGGGCCCCTTTTTCTCAACTTCAGGTCATTCTAGTCCCAAGTTTGACCAGCCTCGAACGAAGGTTGTTTGGAAGAAGTGGAATTATAGGTTTAAAACTACAAAATAATTTTTTGATACCCATTTGAAAGATATAGGTGGGTTTTCGAGCTCTCGCAGCGTTGAGGCATTCTTTGTCCCATTTTGATCAAATTGGTATCGTTTTAGGGTTGATTCTAGTTAACCCAGAATGAGGGTGATTTTTGAAAAGAAACATTCGGCATTTGCTAATATTAAATCATATTTGGATACCCATTTGAGATTTGTACACGTGGTCTTGATTGCGAGCGAAGACGTGTAGTTCTTGGGCCCCTTTTTCTCAACTTCGGGTCTTTTTGGGCCCAAGTTTGACTAGCCTCGAATGAAGGCTATTTGGAAGAAGTGGATTTATGGGTTTAAAAATACAAAATAATTTTTTGATACCCATTTGGGGGATGCAAGTGGGTTCCCGAGCGTTCATAACGGTTAGGCATTCTTTTGCCCATTTTGATCAAATTCGTGTCGTTTTGGGCTCGATTCTGGTTAACCCCGAATGAAGGTGATTTTTGAACAGAAAAAATCTTCATTTGAAAATATGAAATCGTATTTGGATACCCATTTGAGAGTTGTACACGTGGTCCTCCTTGTGAGCGAAGACGTATAGTTCTTGAGCCCATTTTTCTCAACTTTGGATTATTCTAAGCCCAAGTTTGACCATCCCCAAATAAAGGCTATTAATAAAATGTGTAATTATGGGTTTGAAAATCTAAAGTAATTTTTTGATACCCATTTGAGAGATGCAAGTGGGTTCCCGAGCTCTCGTAAGGTTGAGGCATTCTTTTTCCCATTTTGATGAAATTTGTATCGTTTTAGGGTTGATACCCATTTGAGAGTCATAAACGTCGTCCTAATTGCGAGCGGAGACATGTAGTTCTTGGGCCCCTTTTTCTCTACTTCGGGTCATTTTAGTCCCAAGTTTAACCAGCCCCGAATGAAGGCTATTTAGAAAAAGTGGAATTATGGGTTTAAAAATAAAAATAAAAATATTTTCATACCCATTTAAGAGATGCAAGTGGGTTCTCGAGCACTTGCAACATGAAGGTAATTTTTGGCCCGTTTCGATCAAATTCGTGTCGTTTTAGGGTTGATTCTGGTTAACCATGAATGGAGGTGATTTTTGAAACAACAAATACTTCATTTCCAAATATGAAATCATATTTGGATTCCCATTTGAGAGTTGTACATGTGGTCTTGATTGCAGGAGAAGACGTGTAGTTCTTGGGCCCCTTTTTCTCAAGTTCACGTCATTCTAGGCCCAAGTTTGACCAGCCCGAATGAAGGGTATTTGGAAGAAGTGGAATTATGGGTTTAAAAAAACAAAATAATTTTTTGATACCCATTTGAGATATGCAAGTGGGTTCTCGAGCGCTCGGAAGGTTGAGGCAATCTTTTGCCCATTTCGATTAAATTCGTGTCGTTCTAGGGTTGATTCTAGATAACCCCGAGTGAAGGTGACTTTTGAAAAGCATAATTTTTCATTTGAAAATATGGAATCAAATTTTGATACCCATTTGAGTGTTGTACATGTGGTCCTAATTACGAGCGAAAACGTGTAGTTCTTGGGCCCCATTTTCTCTACTTCGGGTCATTTTAGGCCCAAGTTTGACCAACCCCGAATGAAGGCTATTTAGAAGAAGTGGAATCATCGGTTTAAAAATAAAAAATAATTTTTTTATACCCATTTGAGAGATGCAAGTGGGTTCTCGAGCGCTCGTAACATTGCAACAATCTTTGGCCTATTTCGACCAAATTCGTATCGTTTTAGGGATGATTCTGGTTAACCCCGAATGAAAGTGATTTTTGAAAAAGTAAATTCTTCATTTCCAAAGATGAAATCATATTTGGATGCCCATTTGAGAGTTGTGCACGTGGTCTCGATTGCGAGCGAAGATGTGTACTTCGTGGGCCCCTTTTTCTAAACTTCACGTCATTCTAGGCCAAACTTTGACCAGCCTCGAACGAAGGCTATTTGGAAGAAAAGGAATTGTGGGTATAAAAATATAAAATAGTTTTCTGGTACCCATTTGAGAGATGCAAGTGGGTTCCCGAGCACTCGTAATGTTGAGGCATTATTTGGACCATTTCGAACAAATTCGTATCGTTTTAGGGTTGATTGTGGTCTTGATAGCGAGCGAAGACGTGTATTTCTTGGGCCCTTTTTCTCAACTTCGGGTCATTCTAGGCCACGGGTTGACCAGCCCCGAATGAAGGCTATTCGGAAGAAGTGGAATTATGGGTTTAAAAATACAAAATAAGTTTTTGATACCCATTTGAGAGATGCAAGTGGGTTCCTGAGCGCTCGTAAAATTGAGGCATTCTTTTGCCCATTTCGATCAAATTAGTATCGTTTTAGGGTTGATTCTGGTTAACCCCGAATGAAGATGACCTTTGAAAAGAAAAATTATTCATTCAAAAATATGAAATCATATTTGGATACCCATTTGAGAGTTGTAGCCGTGATCCTCTTGATTGGGAGAGAAGACGTGTAGTTCTTGGGCCCCTTTTTTCTCAATTTCGGGTCATTCTATGACGAAGTTTGACCAGCCCTGAATGAAGGCTATTTGGAAGAAGTGGAATTATGAGTTTAAAAATAAAAAATAATTTTTGGATACCCATTTGAGAGATGCAAGTGGGCTCCCGAGCGCTCGAAGCGTTGAGTCATGTTTTCTCCCATTTCGATTAAATTTGTATCGTTTTAGGATTGATTCTGGATAACCCCGAATGAATGTGATTTTTGAAAATCAAAATTCTTCATTTCAAATATCAAATCATTTTTGGATACCCATTTGAGAGTTGTACACGTGGTCCTAATTGTGAGCGAAGAGGTGTAGTTATTGGGCCCCTTTTTCTCTACTTCGGGTCATTTTAGTCCCAAGTTTGGCCAGCCTCGAATGAAGGATATAGAGAAAAAGTGGAATTATTGGTTTAAAAAACAAAGAATAATAATTTTTTCATACCCATTTGAGAGATGCAAGTCGGTTCCCGAGCGCTCGTAACGTTTAGACTCTCTTTGTCCCATTTCGATCAAATTCGTATCGTTTTAGGGTTGATTCTAGTTAACCACGAATGAAGGTGATTTTTGAAAAGACAAATTGTTGATTTGAAAATATGAAATCATATTTGGATGCCCATTTGAGAGCTTTACACGTGTAGTTTTGAGCCCCTTTTTCTCAAATTCGGCTCATTCTATGCTCAAGTTTGACTAGCCCTGAATGAAGGCTATTTGGAAGAAATGGAATTATGGGATTAAAAATACAAAATAATTTTTTGATACCCATTTGAGAGATGCAAGTGGGTTCCCGAGCACTCGTCACGTTGAGGCATTCTTTGGCCCATTTCAATCAAATTCGTATCGTTTTAGGGTCGATTCTTCTTAACCAGGAATGAAGGTGATTTATAAAAAATCAAAATTCTTCATTTGCAAAGATAAAATCATATTTGGATACCCATTTGAGCATGGTCCTAATTGCGAGCGAAGACGTGTAGTTCTTGGGCCCCTTTTTCTCAACTTCAAGTCATTCTAGTCCTAAGTTTAACCAGCCTCGAGGCATTCTTTGGCCCATTTTGATCAAATTCGTATCATTTTAGGGTATCATTTTAGGGTTGTACACGTGGTCTTGATTGCGAGTGAAGACGTGTAGTTCTTGGGCCCCTTTTTCTCAACTTCGGGTCATTCTGGGCACAAGTTTCACCAGCCTCGAACGAAGGCTATCTGGAAGAAGTGGAATTATGGGTTTAAAAATACAAAATAATTTTTTGATACCCATTTGGGGGATGCAAGTGGGTTCCTGAGCATTCGTAACGGTTAGGAATTCTTTTGCCCATTTTGATCAAATTCGTGTCGTTTTGGGCTCGATTCTGGTTAACCCCGAATGAAGGTGATTTTTGAACAGAAAAAGTATTCATTTGAAAATATGAAATCGTATTTGGATACCCATTTGAGAGTTGTACACGTGGTCCTCCTTGTGAACGAAGACGTATAGTTCTTGAGCCCATTTTTCTCAACTTCGGATTATTCTAAGCCCAAGTTTGACCATCCCCAAATGAAGGCTATTAATAAAATCTGTAATTATGGGTTTGAAAATCTAAAGTAATTTTTTGATACCCATTTGAGAGATGCAAGTGGGTTCCCGAGATCTCGTAAGGTTGAGGCATTCTTTTTCCCATTTTGATCAAATTCATATCGTTTTAGGGTTGATACCCATTTCAGAGTCGTAAACGTCGTCCTAATTGCTTGCGAAGACATGTAGTTCTTGGGCCCCTTTTTCTCTACTTCGGGTCATTTTAGTCCCAAGTTTAACCAGCCCCGAATGAAGGCTATTTAAAAAAAGTGGAATTATGGGTTTAAAAATAAATATAAAAATATTTTCGTACCCATTTAAGAGATGCAAGTGGGTTCTCGAGCACTTGAAACGTGAAGGTAATTTTTGGCCTGTTTTGATCAAATTCGTGTCATTTTAGGGTTGATTCCAGTTAACCATGAATGGAGGTGATTTTTGAAACAACAAATACTTCATTTCCAAAGACGAAATCATATTTGGATTCCCATTTGAGAGTTGTACATGTGGTCCTGATTGCGGGAGAAGATGTGTAGTTCTTGGGCCCCTTTTTCTCAAGTTCATGTCATTCTAGGCCCAAGTTTGACCAGCCCGAATGAAGGCTATTTGGAAGAAGTGGAATTATAGGTTTAAAAAAACAAAATAATTTTTTGATACCCATTTGAGAGATGCAAGTGGGTTCTCGAGCGCTTGGAAGGTTGAGGCAATCTTTTGCCCATTTCGATTAAATTCGTGTCGTTTTAGTTTTGTTTCTGGATAACCCCGAGTGAAGGTGATTTTTGAAAAGCATAATTTTTCATTTGAAAATATGGAATCAAATTTGGATACCCATTTGAGTGTTGTACATGTGGTCCTAATTATGAGCGAAAACGTGTAGTTCTTGGGCCCCATTTTCTCTACTTCGGGTCATTTTAGGCCCAAGTTTGACCAGCCCCGAATGAAGGCTATTTAGAAGAAGTGGAATCATGGGTTTAAAAATAAAAAATAATTTTTTATACCCATTTGAGAGATGCAAGTGGGTTCCCGAGCGCTCGTAACATTGAGACAATCTTTGGCCCATTTCGACCAAATTCGTATTGTTTTAGGGATGATTCTGGTTAACCCCGAATAAAAGTGATTTTTGAAAAAGTAAATTCTTCATTTCCAAAGATGAAATCATATTTGTATGCCCATTTGAAAGTTGTGCACATGGTCTCAATTGCGAGCGAAGATGTGTAGTTCTTGGGGCCCTTTTTCTCAACTTCATGTCATTCTAGGCCCAACTTTGACCAGCCTCGAACGAAGGCTATTTGGAAGAAAAGGAATTGTGGGTATAAAACTATAAAATAGTTTTCTGATACCCATTTGAGAGATGCAAGTGGGTTTCCGAGAACTCGTAACGTTGAGGCATTATTTGGCCCATTTCGATCAAATTCGTGTCGTTTTAGGGTTGATTGTGGTCTTGATAGCGAGCGAAGACGTGTATTTCTTGGGCCCTTTTTCTCAGCTTCGGGTCATTCTAGGCCATGGGTTGACCAGCCCTGAATGAAGTCTATTCGGAAGAAGTGGAATTATGGGTTTAAAAATACAAAATAAGTTTTTGATACCCATTTGAGAGATGCAAGTGGGTTCCTGAGCGCTCGTAAAATTGAGGCATTCTTTTGCCCATTTCGATCAAATTAGTATCGTTTTAGGGTTGATTTTGGTTAACCCCGAATGAAGATGACCTTTGAAAAGAAAAATTATTCATTTGCAAATATGAAATCATATTTGGATACCCATTTGAGAGTTGTAGACGTGATCCTCTTGATTGCGAGGGAAGAAGAGTAATTCTTGGGCCCCTTTTTTCTCAATTTCGGGTCATTCTATGCCCAAGTTTGACCAGCCCCGAATGAAGGCTATTTGGAAGAAGTGGAATTATGAGTTTAAAAATACAAAATAATTTTTGGATACCCATTTGAGAGATGCAAGTGGGCTCCCGAGCGCTCGAAGC
>JASDQU010753513.1:5941-15961 GCA_032191745.1 Picea mariana | reverse complement strand
ATGTGAAAAATGTAATCGTCAATTTTCAAATGAAAAGTCAAGCAATTTTTATTAAGTGTATATCAACAAGGAAACTGTATAAAGATTGGGACCATCAATTCTCAAATGAATATTTTTTACACTATTTTACAATAAAATGGTTGAAGTGTATAATTGTTAAAAGAATTAAAAGACTTAGGGTAAGAAATAGTTAACCACTTTATTAATATCAAAAATAATATTATTTCATGAAGGGACTAATAAATAAGATTATACATGATATTAAACTAAGAAGTAAAAAGATTAAGATTAAACATGACATCAAAAGTAAAATATAATTATGTCGAAGGCATTCTTTTAAGCAGAGGGTTCACTTGAGTCCTTCGTCGTCTTTCTGTAACCTATAAACGCATAACACATGTACAATTTTTCCTACCACATTAATTGTCCCCCGCGTCATAGTTTTCAGAAGATCTGCAACTTTCCCAGTCCAAGCATCGTTATAACGAGGAGACTTCCTTTTCTTCATATGCCTCTTAAAGACGTTGATTTCTTGATTGAAGTGTCGAGCCTTCCACCGATTGCAGGAAGAGATTTTCCTAGCCCATTCAACACAGATTTCACAATATTGAATTTACCTTGTTCCTCCAACATTCCTCTCAACTTCATGAAGTGCGTGGAATTTTGATAAATAGTTGTGAGGATATGGAGGCTAAGCAAGTAAAAGCTGTTGTGGAAGGAAAGGTTCTTGGTGCTATTGAAATGCCCTCCATTTATCCTGTGGGGCTAGTTATATTTTCATCTATGTTCTCATCCGATGAAGTTGTCGAGGACAAGGAGGAGTCCCTGAAATGGCTAGACCACCAGCATGCCTCATTCATTCTCTTCATTACCTTCTGGAGCAGAGGCGCTCTGTGGGACGATCAAGTTCGAAAACTTGTTGTATAACTTGAAGCCAATAGGCAACACTTTCTTTGGGTGTTGTGGAGGCCTCCATTTATTCAATCCATGATAGTCGAAGTATACATATGTCATCTTCTACCAGAGGGATTCAAGAGTCGAACCAGGGATCAAGGACTCGTGGTTCCTTCATGGGTGTCTCATACTCTTGTTCTTTCTCATCCATCCATCGATGATTTCCTTCCTCACAGTGGTTGGAATTCAACCGTAAAAATCATCTTACATGGAGTGTCGATGATCGCTTTAGCTTTCAGTCGTATAACTTGCGGTAAGGCTATTTTCTTATTTGAGGGTAGGGGTTTTGTATTAATATTCAAGTCTTGTATGTAAGGCAGGGTGAAATCCCCAGTGGCTTTGAAGGGTACGTCAATGATCTATTTTCTTGTTTGAGGGTAGTGTTTATGTACTAATATTCAAGTGTTGTATGTTTGGTAGGGAGAAATCCCTGATGGCTTTGAAGGGTACATCGGTGATCCTCCATTTGGAGACGAATGACATTGATGTGGCCTTCAAGCGAGTGGTGGATGCCAGAGCAACTGTTATTTAAGAGATTTATGAGCGACCCTAAGGTTAGAACTATGAGAAGGTGAAGTATCCCTATGGCTTTGTGTGGAGTCTCGTTAATCCCATTAAGGAATCTGTCGTTGTTGAGGATCACACGCAAGCTTAGGATTAGGATTAGGTCTGTGTTTTTTGTGTCTAACTTGTTTTTTTTAATGCTTGTTGAGCTCATAATTTGAAGTTGGAATCCAAGAATGGAAAAGATTATAGGGTTTAAATTTTGTAGGCATCTGGTGACTCTTTGAGTTCGAGGGAGGGTTTGTACATATACCTTCCCTCCTCACTGATACTCGTCCTTTTAGATGGATTTATAATAGCTATTGTTTCAAACATGTAATATTTCAAAGATTCTTTGAAATTCAAGTTCTTTATCTTTATGTTTTCCTTGAATCTGTGAATGTTTTCACGAGCATCACATGAATGGTTATTTTATGAATGGTATGTGTATTAGTGTTAAACAATTTTGATGTCATGCTTCTAATGTGAATAAAATAATCATTGGAATTTTYTGAATATGATTTTTAGTGATTGTAAATGCTTCTTTTAATCATTACTAATGAAAGTTTATTGTTGGCTTTCTATCATTGATTTATCATCACAAAAATGGCGCTTTTTGGGTGGTAGAAATGGTAGGGTGTTTTTAGTAGTTATTTATTAGATATGCATGAACTTGTTTGCTGGATGGAACTAGGGTTTTTAATATCGTAGAGAAATGTGTGAGAAAAATTATCATAATATATTTTATCTTTATCTGCAGTACAATCTATTTCCAAAGATTACAATAATATATCTACATCTCTATATGCAGTATAGTCTATTTCCACTAACATGTTTGGAAATGGGAATATGGCTATATTTACAGGCTACTCGTTTCAATCTAGAGTGATTACTTGTGGATACAGTGACACCTCGTTTCTCAATGTAATTGTTATAGAAAGCTTTGCCTCACCCCATGCAACTTGCTCAGAAGGCCTTTTTCATTTCCCTATGCAAACTTGAAGTCCCTTTTTGCAATTCCCTGAGCTAAAAAAGCACATTTTTCCACATATACGTGCCCTAATAGCTATGTAGCACGTGTATACATAGGTTGCACCATTACAGACCGCATACATCGAGTTTTGTGCCCAAAACTAAAAAAATGGTGTCGGATTTCCATATCACGTCACGAGATCCATGATCCTTGACCTTCCATATACTGGAAACATTTCAAATCGTCCCTTCAACTCCATTTGAAGGCTATAAATGGGCCATATCCAAGCTGTGAAAAGAAGAGAAAGAATTCAACTTTGAGAGCAAAGTTACTCTCGATAAATTGTTCACTTCATATTGAGTTTGCATCCCTTTGTCCTTTTAAGTCTGAACATGGTGTTCAGGCCCTAAGTTCTTCCCTCTTTGATAGAGAACCTCATTGTCTCTCATATATGAGCTTGCCTTTGGTGGAGGATTGAAGTGGTTGAGACCCAACTGGAAGGGACTTAGTTTCTCGGTTCCAAGATGTGCCGACACAGAAGTTTGTCATTCATACACTTCTGTTGATCATATTTTAATAGAAATTCTCTTTTCTTGTCCAATTAATGTCTTGCAAATATTTGAATTGTTATTCCATGGGAATATATGTTATGAATATTGATGTATTATGCTATTATATGTGCTAAATTTATATATTATCACCATATGCTTGCGTATCTTAGTTGTTCAGAACAAGTTGCAAGTGTATAGCTTTGAGTCAAGTGCTCAACGGTGGTCTTCTCTGAACATTCAGACGAGGTAGGCTCTTTATCTTGTCTTGTTAGCATATTTGTTTATATAACATACTTGAGATTAGAGTTTATTTCTGCAGTCATTCCGTCTGTTGTGGTTTACCCCATGCTATAGAGTGATTTTCCTCGTAATGGATTGTCATCTTGCAAGAATTTGATCTCGATTTTGCTTCGACGAAATCCGAGAAATCGCTAGTTTTTGCCAAGTTAATATCGAACTCCCCTAGATTGGATGAGGACATTATTCATGTTGATTCCTTTGCGAATGAACACATTTTCCTTATCTCGTCTTTGGACCCCTGGTATGGAGACATTATGATATATCTTCAAACCTTGAAGTTCCCTYGGCATCTTTCGAGGGATGATCGACGACATATACGCTATCAAGCTAAGAACTACCTTAACGTCGACAACACTTTGTATCGCMGAGGCATAGATAATATCTTGTGTCAYTGCTTGACTCACAAAGAGGTTGAGTCTGTTCTTAATGAYTGTCACAGTGGGGCTTGTGGTGGTCATCTATCTAGGCTTGCAACAACCCAAAAGATATTGTGAGCCRRTTATTTTTGGCTGTCTATTTTTAAATATTGTGTCAAAGCGGTCAAGAAGTGTTACCCCTGCCAGGTGTTCACTCRGAAGATGCGCTTGCATCCAACCCCTCTTYACCCGRTCATCATCGTCGATCCCTTCACCAAGTGGGGGGTGGATTTTATGGATTGCAACCCAACTTCGGCTGGGGGGCATCATCATATTATTGTGTCTGTAGACTACTTTACTAAGTGGGTCGAGGTCATGCCTACAATTAAATCTGATGGCAAGACTGACACTTTTTTCATGTTCAATCAAATTATAGCCCGGTTCTGAATCCCAAGTGAGATTGTCTCTAATCATGGCAGTCATTTTCAGAACGAAAATGATGAAAGTGTTAACATTGAAGCTGGGGTTTAAACATGGTCATTCTTCCCCTTACTACCCCCAAGAAAATGGACAAGTAGAGGCCATGAACAAGCCTCTCAAGACCATTTTGCAGAGAACTATCAGCCAAAGCAAATATGACTGGCATCTCATGCTTTATCCTGCACTTTGGGCATACTGAACTTTGGTTAAGACTTCCACTGATTTTTCTCCTTTTCAGTCAGTACACGGTGTGGAGTTGATTCTCCCTATTGAATGTGAAATCCCTTCTCTTATACTAGCAGTTAAGCTCCTACATGACACTTTCGATCTCGAAGAACGCCTCGTACACCTAAAGAGCCTATATGAGCAACATCGAGATGCCTCTACGGCTATCGAAGTGAATAAAGGATGTGTCAAGTTCCAATATGATAAGTTTGTCTATCCTCGGCAATATGTTGAGGGTGACTTGGTCCTCTTGTACGACCAATCCAAAGAACCACTGGGGGCAGGCAAGTTCAACCCCATGTGGCACGGTCCTTATATCATGCAACGTGTCTTAGAAAAAGGAGCGTGTGAATTAGAATATTATGAAGGGAATATGCTCACTAAGCCCATAAATGGGCTCTACTTGAAAAGATATTACGCTTGAGCCCCAGGTTTGGGTGTAGTTCTTTGTATACTAGTGTATCTTAGTGTATATATCTTTTTCCTTTCGTCATCGGCTTGCTTATCGAGTTTTCCCTTGATTGGTAGATGTTAATGAAGTATTTGATTTACTTAGGGTTCGCAGACGGTGCCAGTCATCATACACAAAACTTGGCTTCCGCCGCTTGGGTTGTTTACTCACTCGAGGGTTAACTGGTGTCTTCAGGTGGCGTTTTCCTAGGGCCATCAATGAATAATGTGGTCGAATATAGCGTCATTATAGAGCTTTTACGCAATGCCATTTCACATGGTATTCATTCTTTAGAAGTTCGCGTGGATTCCCAATTAGTGGTATGTCAGTTAAATGACAATTACCATGTGTGAGACCCTACTCTACTCTGACGATTCCTACAGGTACGACTTTTGGAACGCCATTTTGATTTTATTACTTATAATAACATACCTAGAAGTTCTAATTTTGTATCTGATGCATATGCTAATTATGTTTTAGATTGGGATTTGTCACATAACTAAAGTAAAAGAAAACATATTCACCAATGTACACATTGTAATATAAGTAAAGCCAAAGACCAATGTTTTATATTTCTTCAAAAATATGGTCCCATAGTACAAAATTGGGGCTCACACCCTCAAAATACATATACAACTTATCAATACAATAGCCATGACATCTATGCCCGTGGTGTCGGATATGTGTCATGATAACATAGTACGACATTTGTGAGACACCAAAAGAGTCGCACCCAAGCATGGGGCACACCTACCACCTGTCGTTACATCGCCTCCGTTAGATCCTCTTTCTGAACCATGGGAATTCTTTGCGTCAAATGAGATAGGTTGCCCTGCACGTTTTGAAGCACTCTCTCAGCGTCTCCTCCCGTTGGCTCATCCCCCTGGTGCCTCCGTTGGTGTCGTGGGAGTCCATCTGGTTGTCGTGGACCCACATCTATGTAACGATACATGATTTAATTAGTACTTGACATCTTCCAAAAATATTTTTGTTTTTTCTTTTACAAAAATACAAAAAAAATGAAATATTTAAAAAACTCTTTCATACCTATGTCTCCGTAGACGGAACTTGGTGGTAATGGCATGTTCATATCTCCTCTGAAGTTAATCCTTGCATATGGGTAGTCATCCAGAGCTACCACCTGCCAACACCACCATAAGAAAAAATCGTCGTTGTAGGGTGTTGGTACCCTACCACCCCCCAACTGCCTCATTACCTCGATCCACCATGCCATGGCTGGATCGCAAGGTCCATGTGGAATAATCTCCACTCTAGGGCCCAACCCCAGAACCCGCTCGAAGAAAAAACTACATAAGATAGACATAAACCCAAAATTCCTCTTTCTACCTTGTTTGCAGTCTGTTAGTTGGCTCTTCATGTTGGCCAACAGTGAGGTGCACCAATCGTAAACCGTGGGTCACAAGCACTCCACCGAGTAGAACATAAGTGGACTTTATCCCTGATGCAACAAGGCCGACCCTGTAATCTGTGCCAACACTAGGACAGTGATCTTGAGATTCAGATTGTTGATCGCTCTGATCGAGAGTTGACTCCCTACCTTCTCTATCCCTATAATGCAGTGAATGGCTATGCAGTCCTCTATATTCATGCCACTCCCAGCGCCCCAGGGTTTGAGGTTCACCACCTCATCCCCACATGATAATCCTGTCAGAAAGTATATGTCCTCGACTTCGATCGTCAATGGTTACCCATCGAGGTTGAAGGCCTTTGTATTTGGATCCCAATAGTTCACTAGCATCTGGAGGAACCTCACTTAATCCCTCATTCCTTTGAGATCCCAAAACTTATATAGCCCACATCTTCTTAATGCTATTTGGGCCCTGGATCTCTTTCTACTGTAGCATCAACCTCTTCATGCTCTCTTTCTCTCCACTCTAGCACCATCCTCCAAGTTTAAAATCAAATTTTGAGTCAATATCATGCAAAAAACTTCAACTCATGGACTTGTACGCGAGCTGCAGTTTACACAATTGCGTATAGAGTTGTATATACGCGGTATGTTTTGATAACAATCGCGCATAAGGCTGCGTATACGCGACCTGATGATCTACAACCCGCATACACCCTAGTTTCTAATTTACGCCTTAAAATGCTAAAAAAATGAAGCCTAAATTACAATTGTAAACTAATAGAAATAAAGAGAAGGGAAAGAAGACTTACTTGGTCCAAACGGTTGTCAATTCCGTCACTCATAGCTCCCACATTCGACAGTTGAAGATCAGGGGCAATTTGGTCCAAAATGCACTATTTGGGTAAAAAATACAAATAATGTGGTAAATTGGTTTTTGTTTTTACTATTTATAGAAAAAAAATTACCCACTTTACATAGTTTTGCTTAATTTTTGGTCTAAATGGACTAATAGTGCAGTGGAGAGAGTTGGTTTTGGTGGTTTTGTCCAGGGATTCTGGCAGTTCTAGTGTTTTGTCGCTTGTTCATGACTTTGGCAGGTATCCTCTTAACCAACATATAGGATAGGTCGTCCACCCATTTTTGCATTTTTGCAGTATCCTATGCCTGCGATAAATATGCCTTAGGTATGAATCCACTTATTAGTGACACAAAACCTTTTGTCTACTATTAGAAGTGTCGTTAATAAATGGTAGAGACTTACCAAACATGGGCATCCTTGTTAGAACCTCTATGTCGTTCGGTGCCCATTTATAGGTTTCTTTCGTAGGACCGAGAGTCCCTTATAGCTAATATGAGTTTGCGTTTGAACTTCATTTCTTACTCATAATCATGATGACCTATACCTATGGGACTCCCATGAGTCTTGTTTAAGCTCTTTTCTGACTCTCTCAAAAAGAGAAAAGATTGTCGAGTGAACTTGTCTCTTTCACACTCGTTAATTGGATTTGAAAGGACGTCTATTTGGTGTCAGTTTAATCCTTTTTTTTCGGACCAAGTAGACTAATTTAAAAAAAAAAGGATATTCTTTGGAGTTAAGTTGTAATTGAATCCCATTCTCTTGCTTGCAGTATTGAACCTATTGTCGGTTCTTGCTTTCGCAATATAAGCCTATTACCTCAGCAGTTTGCATCATCAACCAAGCAGAGCCTTGTTTATATCTTTTGCAGCTTGACACCTTGTACCCTACGAGGAAACATTCCCCCTAGTGTCCATATCCTGCATGCACCTCCTTGCATTGAGCATAAGTATGTTCCACTGCTGGAACCAGTTGCTTACTCGCGACACTCATTTCCTCCTCTGTACCATAGCATTTGTTTGTTTATGAAAAAAAAAAAAAGACGTGCGCGAAAAGAATATTATCTCATGTTGGCAGTAGTCGTGTCACCTTTGAACAGAGCACAAACTTTTTAGTCCACTTGTCATACAAATTTTGGGTTTAGCATGACCTTAGGAAGTTGAGTTCGTTACTTAGAGTTTAGTCCCCTGACTGGTTGCTCTTCTAGTCCCTATGGAGAGTTTGAACGGTGCCTCCTGCATCACAAAGTTCCATAATTGAGTCTATGCTACCAGAGTCCTCCATATGTCTCATGCTCTTGTTCAAAGGATGTCTTTCATCCTGTGTCGACCATTTCTTAGAACTCTTGACTTTGCATGTTGGCCATACCCTCAGTGTGTCTTAGAGTTACATGAAGTTGTAGTCCTACCGTGCACCCTGGTCCTACTTTCCTTATGGGTAGGTAAACTTGAACCTAGCAGTCGACATCTCCTCATTGGTTGATGACTGAGAGGTTTCCCTTGTGTTCGAAGGCAAGAAATATATTCACACATTGGGATTCATGCAGTGTCTTGGATGCCATTAGCYTTATTGGTGGTTTCCTCGCCTTTGTCGACAATTTTCATTATTAGTTGATATTCAAAGGGTCTTTTTCGTGCACTGCTTGCATCTGGTGCATGCAAAAGACGCATTGGGTTGTTGGTTCGTGAACATGCTCTTCGTCCGAGTTCCTCCAAATCATCCAGCTACTGCTTTGTACCTCGTGCTGACTGATGAGAGATGCCTTAATGCTCTCCTTTCAGTGGGTCTTCTTCGATCGACTTCAGACCATCTATTATAGAAACAAGACCTAGAGTCCTATGAATATCTAGAGGCTTGCAGTCATTAGTGGCAACTTCTCTCGCCATCGACAATGGGAATACTTCAATGTCTCCTAATCGACGGATTCTTCAAGTGTTCGACCTCAACTCCTTTATTCACACTTGTAAGAATGTACTCGGTGCCTTGATACCTACTTTCATTATCAATAGGTTATCTCGCATTTGTTAACGGTATACCTTTATCACTGGTAATCAAATGAAGTCTCATTATGTTCGACCTCAACTCCTTTACTCACATGATGTAGACTTGCACCTTTGGCGGATCATGTAGAAGACTTGAAGACATTAGTTCATAGTCACAGCTCTCTTGAGTTGTTACTGTCATTCATTGGACCAATACCTATATGACTTCAGTGATCATGGGAGATCGGATTGTACTCCATTATATATAGATATCTTTAGATTGATTTTGAGACTGGTTTTCACTGGGCCTTGTTCGTGACTATGACAACCTATGGCATGTATCTAACTTTGTATTGCCTATTCATGGCCATGAACAACTGCTTGGTATATTCCCACATGGATCTACAGTGTAATTCAAATTGATAGCCATGTGCACAAAGTCATTATAGATTGTAACATTCTTATGAGCAATTAGCTCGTCCAGTTGGGTCTCCATCACTCCACTTTTGGGAATTATAATGTATTTCGGCCATTGCAGATTCTCCTATGACCTCACACATTAGGGGGAATATGTTATAACAAGATTTGCCTCACCCCATGCAACTTGCTCAAAAGGCCTTTTCCATTTCCTTATGTAAACTTGAAGTCCCTTTTTGCAATTCCCAAAGCTAAAAAAACATATTTTTCCACATATGCGTGCCCTAACATCTATGCATCACACGTATATGCAGGTTGCACCAATACAGATCGCGTACATAGGGTTTTGTGCCCAAAACTAAAAAATGGTGTCGGATTTCCATGTCACGTCATGAGATCCATGATCCTTGACCTTCCATATACTGGAAACATTCCGACTCGAACCTTTAGTTCCATTTGAAGGCTATAAATGGGCCATATTCAAGCTATGGAAAGAAGAGAAAGAATTCAACTTTGAGAGCAAAGTTACTCTGGATAAATTATTCACTTCATATTGAGTC
>JASDQU010753512.1:824-25312 GCA_032191745.1 Picea mariana | reverse complement strand
CCACATCAAGCGAGCCAGCGCAGAAGCCAAAGGACAGCTGGACAAGTTCCAACACAATTTTTGAAAATCACCTTGAAGTTTGTTGCACGATCTTAAATGGGTCATTAATATGAAGTGCACTTGTATAACATAATTGGACCTTGAGCCATTAAGCTCTCGTCCTTAGTAGGTAGGAGGCATTTAAGATAGTTAATGCAAGTAGATAGAATTTAATTCTAGATTAGACTATTTGAGAGCACAAGAGGGAACCGAGATATAGACACCCTCATTGTGTATTGTAACATTATTGAATCTAGGAAGAACAAGAGCAAGCAGAGAGCTGTGTTAGAACACTCATGTACTGATATTTGAATTAATAGAAGAGTTTGATTCAAATTCATGGTTTTTGTGTTATTCTCTGTATGTTGATACTGAATGGTATGCTCATGAGTGTTTACTTCCTGTTATACAATTGCTTTAACATGCTGTGTATATGATTTCATGTTTGAATTGAAATTTGAGAGGAAGAAGGAATGAGTTTCAATTGTTTCTCTATTTGAGCAAAGAGTTCCTGCAAGGAGTTTAGTCGAAGTTGTCCAAAAGGAGTGCATTGACAGGGGGCTCAGGTAGTTTAACTTTTGTTCTCATTCACCCAAACGTGTAGTTGGGCACAGGAGCCATGCAAGGAGTGCGCAAGCCAAGAAAAGCTCAGGGTTGCGAACCTAAGAAAGGGTTAAAAGAGTACTGTTGCAGGTGTGCGCAGAGTCGAAGTTCAACACTGGAAAGAGGTTGAATGCTTGCCGCAAAGAGTGCGTGCAAGGGTCTTTTATCAAAGCTCGATAAGGGTAAGGACTTCAAATCCATCAAGGGTAATCATAGGGAGCTTGTGACGTGAAGCGTTTAAACAGGTACTGCAATTTTGTGTACAGGGGGATGAGTTCCATGGAGGAACACTTAGTCATTTAGCAGATTTCATTAGGAGGAAAGGACAGTCAGTATTCTCCGAGGAGGATTCGCGACATCCCGTGAGCCATTAGATCTCACAAAAGTGCAGGGGAGATACAATGACGTATTCTCAGAAGGTTTAAAGATCAAGAGGGGCAGAGCCATTGATCCGAGCCACAAGGGCCGTCGGATCTACACGTAGAATCGTGTATGGGGGTTTTGTGGGTCGAAGTCCTGTAAATAGTGCATCAGGAATCGCGAAATCGCGATACACGATATCCCGAATGTTAGAGGACAGTGTGGGTCACAAGGGTCAGAGTGGTGGATAGGTGGCACAAGTTATTGAGGTTTCAGAGTGAGAAGTCCTGAAACATCGACATCAGGATTCGCGATCCCGCGAAGTCCGAATCGTCGATGAGTGAAGCGTTGAACAGTAAATTCACGCATGTGTCGGAGTTTCGGCGTATCGGGGTTTGGGAGTCGGTAGGACGAGTTGCTTGATATCGCAAATGTAGAAATCACGATAGGGAAAGTTACGATAGGAGAAGGAAAGGGTCAGCGTTGACTTGTATTGGGTTTTGGGGATTCGAGAATCGAATGCTAGACCTTTGGATTCACGAAATCGAAGTCCGATCTTCTGATTCGTAAAGAAGGGGGATCCCACGAGAGTTACTGTGGGTGTAGATTTTTCGATAGGGAAATAGAAGAACCTTAGAGTTCTTCGGGCCAGTAGAGAAGAAAAGATCTTGTGATTCGACGTGGGCCTTCCAACCTGCGGGTGTGAGGGGAGGGCGTTGACGTCACCTGTCCTCCACTCAACTTCGGACCATGTCCGCTTATCACCCCTGCCTATCATCCCCTGTCAGGTTTTCTACCACTCACTTCCTTTTAGGCAGATGGTCCCCCATCCCATCGTCTACCTGCCCCCACATCATCACCTCGTGCCACTTCATTACTGTCTTGTCCCGACACAGTACACACATTTTCCGCTGCCCTCACTTTCCCTTTCACCTTCCATCTATCGCATCTATCCACATGGCGGTCTCACATTTCACCTCCCTGCCAGATCCCCATCCACGTCCGCCAGTTGCATTCCCTTGTAGTGGTCCAACGAAGCAACAGACAACTAAAGGAAAAATGCCACGTCCTTCAGAAGCTGAGTTGACTCAGAATTCTCTGATCCCGAGGAAGCAGTTATTAAAGTAGGTGACGGTGGTTGAACATCATTTCCACCATAAATGGAAAGCCTAGAAAAGGAACATCATTTAGTCCACTCAGCCACAGGCCTATTCTGAAACATGATTGTGTCTAGCAGAGTTCACATCTGACTAGAGACTGCATGCACAGTCTATCAGGAAGCATGCAGACGTAACACCTTCAATGCGATGACTCAAACTCGCTACTGCAATTTTGGTTCTGAGTATATAGGAGTCAATCTCATATTTTGTTAGTGTCGATGGTTGAGCCAATATCCCGATTGTAAAGTTTTAGCAAATCCTATGGTTCTCTGGTTATGTTATGTATCTGAGACTTATTTTTTAATGAAAGTCAGCTTCTCCTTTCATTTCTTTGCTTCTGACTCTGAAATATCGGGCATGGATGATCCAGTCAGGTGTTGTGACTGTAGTATAGTTTAGGTTTGACTATATCTATTGTTATAACGTTTTCAGTTTCTCGAAGTTTTCAGACTCAAGAGGATCTTGTATCTGAGACTTTTCCTCCACAGGTTGTTGGAAGACCAGATGTCCAAAGAAGACTTTCATGCTTTCCTCATGTTTCTTCTTCCTACTCACCACTATACAAACTTATTGGCTTAATTTAGAATCAAGAGCTCACTTGTCTATGCATGCCAACCCATTTTTATGAGTTAAAGCGATATCATCTTGAGACTGCATCCATTAGACTACCCTTTAGACTATTTACCATGAAATACAAATGGATGGGTATACAACTCACCTATGAAACAATCCAGAGGTGACTTCTAGTGCTAACACATACCATTGCCAATGCATACCATTTCCATTACATATCATTGCCAATGGTATTGGTATGGTATTAGTTCAACCTCCTAGATTTTGTGTTTTTGTTGTAGATCTTTTAGGAAACTAATCCTAATCTGAAGGATTCCACCCTTGGAGGTAGGATTTGAGTTTTTCATATATTTGTATAGTCAACGGAATCAAAAGGGTGGGTATAGTATTGTTTTGAAGCTTTGGAATCCATTGTAGCGGATTTTTACAGAAGCTTAATACAGATTGCAACAAGTTTTTACAAGGATTATTGTGTTGGAGTTTATCTCCATGTGTTTTCTTTTTCTATGTAAATTATCTCCATCCCATGTTTTTCTTATGCTAAATCTATCTCAATTGTTGAAACATAATTCATTTCATGCTCTGTTTTGTAGGATTTGGAAATTAATTGTTTCAGTGTTCCTGTAGGTGGATTCACATTACAGTGCTCACTTACCCTCTACCTTTATTTTCCTCAATCATCACACTACAACGATATCTAATTGGACATAGATTTCCATCTACCTTGCCCCTGTTTGAACTCTACAACTGATCTTTAAGAGTGATTATTCTTGTTTCCTGGTTTTCAAACCCATTGTCTAACAAAACCCCCACTTTATTCTAAAAAATCCTCATTGTTCCCAATAACTAGCCTAAGATCATTGTGTTTTAGTCATCTCAATGAGGTTGACCAATTGAGAGTGCCCTCTTTGGTTGGTAGGTCTAGATATCAGGAAAAATATTGGTTTGAGGTTACCTTTGCCAGTTTCCTTCACAACCTTGGGAAATCTGATAGAGAGATAACAGGTCGAAAAAATATGTCATTTACTGAGCCCATCATCTCCCCTCAACCAAAAGTGTTGCATGTCCTCGTGCAACCTACTATTCTTGTTCAAGAGCACCAGAGTGAAGATCTTTCCAATTGAAGGCTAGACGCCCAAATTCATTTGCACCATAAAATCCAAGTGCTCTGTCTACTTGAGTCCATTGCATAACTTCTTCTCATTCTTCCTACTTGATGGGTGACTTGTAAAACCTAATAGGACACCAAAGAAGGGGAAAGTGAAATCCAAGGCCAAGCCACCTAACATCATGTATTATTATAGAGTTTATATAAAAGGTTTCTCTTTTGAGGGATCAAATGAAATATGGATAACCCACAACTTTCTTATTCCTCAAGTAATTAGGGAGTTGTTCTCATATGTCACGAGAAATCAACAATGCTTTCAAGGAATGTTTCTTGACAATTTCTTGGTAATTAGAGATATCGTATATTTGATGGTATCTAATGATTGCATAGTCTCCAATCTATCATAACAACCTATGGTAATAAACTATTATAACCAATGGTAGGGGATATTGATACCAAATGATCAATATTGAACTAACATCCCACTACTGATACCAACATCCCATTTAGGCATATTTTGAACAATTAGTGGGCAATGCTAAAATCCCCACATGAACTTCTTACCTTGTTCCAAAGCCAAATTCCATAACCAAATACAAATTTTATAGCATAACCACAGATGTAAGATTCCATCAATATTAATTTAGATCAGATATAATGGAAAGAGTTTTGATTATGGTGTTAAATATTACATTTGGTTCTTAGCATGAATCATGTCAATGATGAGTCAAGGAAACTCACCAAGTCAATAAATTAGTTTTGCCTAGCCATGAGCTTTCTTACCTTGTTCTAGAGTCAATAAATTTGCACATGTAGACATATCACTAACCACAGATATTGAGTTGGCTTTTATTCCTAGACAATTTGGATTTCACTAAGAATTCCAACACTTCACTAGGATGGTGAATCTAGGAATAATCAACAATTATTAAATTTGTGAAAAACAAGGGTTTTGTTGCATTTTGGGAGCAGTGCGACCCACGGTATGACCCTTGGAAGTAGGATATGACTTTTTCATCTATTTGTATACCCTTGGAGGTAGAATCTAAGTTTTACATCTATTTGTATACTCAATGTAATAAAAAAGGGGGGTATAATATTGTTTTGAAGATTTATAAGCCATTGTAGCATATTTTTGTAGAAGCTTAATACAAATTGCAACAAGTTTTTACAGGGATTTTGTGTTGGAGTTTGTGTCCATGTGTTTTCTTTTTCTATGTAAATTATATTCATCCCATGTTTTTCTTATGATAAATCTATCTCAATTGTTGAAACAAAATTCATTTCAAGCTCCGTTTTTTAGGTTTTGGTAATTAATTGTTTCAGTGTACCTGTAGGTGAATTCACATTACAGTGCTCACTTACCCTCTACCTTTGTTTTCCTCAATCATCACAGTATAAGAAGAATGTAATGTTTAATATTTCTTCATTCTTGAGGTTCATTGTGAATTTGACAAAGTAGTGAAACACCATTTTTTACCTGCCCTCACAAGTTATGAAATTTTGGATGATGAAATATACCTCTTTCCAAGGTGAAATCAACAAGTCCCTTTGAATTCCTTTTCATATGTCAGGCATAGGAGAGGGATTTGTTAGAAAATGAGGCTAAATATCTACTGGTATCTTCAAATTATTTAACCACCTTCTAGCTTGCAAGGGTATCGCTATGGATCAACTGATGAACTCTTCAATTACACTTAGGGTAAGTTTTTGCACTAATTCCCTCCCACTGTTGAAGGTTTTGGCAATTTCCAATCCAATTCCTAGGTCCTAGCCTTGTAACCTCTCAAAAAATGAAAACGAATATGATTTTGAAAATATTTTCATTACCTATGGGTTGGCTACAATTATCATCGTATCTTCAATATGGACCCCCTTCATTGATCCTCCTATGGTGCACTATATCCAAAGGTGAGTTTGCAGAGTTTAATGGTGCTCCGAGGAAATTTCTTTGGGGTTGAATTTTTGAATTGTAATTAAGTTCTATAAAATGTGGGTTATCATATGAATAAATGAGAGGATTATATATAACTCAACAAGAGGATGGAGAGAAACAAGTGGCATGACATTGAAATTGATTGTTATTGATTGCAATCAATAACAATCAATTTCAATCTCTTTACACATGTTCCCGTCACATCTCATGAACTTAGCAATTTTCCTAAATTTTGTTGTACCAAATCATAGAGATAAAAAAATTCAAGATCCATTCATATGGATAGCTTCAAAGAATCATTCATATGGCTAGCTTCAAAACTTAAAGATCCATTTTGATGCATGCATTGGATTTTTTCATTTCTAGATGAGGGATATGTTATAATGTGTTTTAATGTTGTCTAGTGGATTGATGTAATCTTGTAACTAGTGTCATAATGATGATCATTATAACATCATTTGTGGGGAACTTATACATGTAACTAAGATTCAGTAGACTTTAGTAACATTGCACATGTGCACACGGAGGTAGTTTTGGGGAGTTATTTGCCTAGTGACCAACCCCTCATGTAATGGTGACCTGCACTACTAGGTCCTTTTTATCCACCACGTATCCCTTATCTCTTATTGATCTTACTGCTTACCTTTATGGTTTGATGTTTCTTGTTAGAAAAAAGAGGATCACGTAGCAATAATATAAAACATAAAGAAACTACCATTCCTCCAAATATCTTGTCACCAGAAAGAAACTACCATTTTTGGCGGCATGTTCAGAGCCATACATTCATGTTAGAATTTATCCATACATTCATGCTAGATTTATCCATTAGTTAACCATAAACATACACTGACATATCCATAATATATAGAGGACATAATCAAAATATTATACATACCTAAATGGTGATTTTTCAATTTAGCAATCGAACATAATAATTCATAAAACAGTAAACATAACTAGAATTGATGGCTATATAAACTTATATGCTAAAAGGAGCAATCAAAACTGATCTGATGAACTTGTTGACAGTATAGTTGGAATGGTTTTCCCCGCGTGTTTATATTCATTTGTATGGCCCTTTGTTAGTCTTTCGGTTCCCTCAATCGACAAATAAAGATCTTAAAGTACCTGCCAAAATCATTCAACCTCTATAAATATCTAAAAAATCAATACAAGTAATATTTGTAGTGCATTATTTACTCTAAGATGAATTTTTATGAGAGTGTCAGAACATAAATGAATGATATCCTCTTGGTTTCAAGAATAATTTATTGGATCCATGCATCTAATATTTGATCAAACTGCCTCCCTTGATTTGAAGTAGCAACAACGAAGTCAACATTGACTTTGTTGTTTCTCTGTTGGATCGAGGGAGGTTTGCTCCAAGATTAAACGGCTCCAATAAATTATTCTCTAATGAACAAGGCCAACCACGTGAATTTGGAAGTTCTAATGGCCCCTCTCCCCCCCCCCCTTGTATCACTCTCAATTCCCCAATACCCATCATATAAATCTATTGAAATATTTATAGCAAAAACAAACATATATACATACCAATATTCACAACTGTTTACAATGAAATAAAATGTTTCCTTGATCCATTTGAAGTGAGTGGAATATGGTGAAAATAGATTTTATATTAAATAATTATTAAAATATCCATGTACATCATCATTTAGTAATTTTAGTCGACCTCTTCTTCTTAGCTCTATAGTTCCTAATCATTTCATCAATATCTACATCTTCGTTCTCTGGGTGCTCTTCAAAAACTTATTGTTATTGCATCCTATCATGTAGAGCATGCCTAGTAATAGGGTAATCACAGTGTAATGGAGGCCGCTATGATGAGGCGTCACCTACAAAAGAAAAAAATACAAAATTTAAATGGCCAGTTTTTAAATATCATTGAACTAGTTCAGTATTATTAAGAAAAACACATGCAATGTCATTATTTACCTAGTGCACTAGTCGACACTGTTCAAATGGTTTCCCCCACATGATCCTCTTCAATTGTAAGAGCCTCAAGTACAACATTATATTCCATTGAGACCACAAACTTGATAAGGACAATCATAAATGTATAAGTAAAAAAAAAATAGAAGTACAAAATGTATAACTATGAAATTATTAAGTATATGATTAAAATACAACCATATTACCATCATGTGCTAGCTCGGTCATAGCACCATCGTGGGGCTGCACCCCCGTGGAAAATTGAGACTGAATGGGATCAGAACCATCTTCTGGTTACAAACTGCTATCAATGCACTGCTCTCCAATACTAGTGTGTTCGTTGACAGTGTTGCTCCCCTGATTAAAACAAAGTTGTAAATATTAATAATATCCAACATGATTGTATTCTTTTAATAATAAAGGTTAATGTGGATTGAATTTTATTTACCTTATCCTGCAAAGTGGTTCTTGGTATCTACCACAAGGATTTTTGGTGTTCAACTACCACTTTATAGCCATACTTGTAACCAAACTTGAGGTCTTTCTCCATGGTTTCAGTACCAAACTCGCCACCCTGCATTGCATAAGAGTATGTAATTTTTATGTTATTCGTTGCAATTACCTAAAAGTTTTAAGGAGATACAAATAAGATATTTATGTACTTACAATTCGTGACTGCAACTTCAAGTAGCCGCCCTGTCCTATCCTGTGTTGGCCACATTTGGCAAGCCTTGCTTTTGTGGCCTTTGACGTGTCAGTCAACCTATCATCAAAAGTTTCAAGTATGTTAATATATACCACAATTTTATTTACATCTAAACACAATTGAAGGTATTCAATTGAAATTGTAATTTACCTTCTGGGACTAGAGGGTGTTTTTCCTTCATCTGTCAATTTCTTCTTTTTTGTGTCCTCAATGAGGGCCTTATACCCCCTCTCTGGAATCATCAGAGGATGCTCGTACCTATCATTTTGTTTCAAGTGTTCCTATGTTTTTCACACATATATTTTAAATATTGGCTAGCTACGGTGGTCGCCAAGGTCTTATTAAATGTATCTACAACAAAAAGGATTTCTAAATAATCCATCAATTCTTTTTTGAGGTTGGAATTCTGGTAATTCCATCTCTCCCGTATGGTGGGCCCAAAAATCAGCAAATCCTTATTCTCCAAGGACCTATAAAAATCATTTTTCCCTACACGCAAAATGATTATATGATTATTAATTTAAAAATAATAATTTAGATGATTTATATTTGTCTACATAGAGAACATGAAAGAAATAAAATTTTAAAAATTACCTGGGACTTTAACCTTCTTTTATGGAAGCCCTTCCTCGTTGACCATAAAGGTTCCCTTAAGGGTCCATGTGCTATTCACATGTATTTCTTTAGGAAAATAAACCATATAGTTTTTCAAATCATCGACCTTATCTCCATCACCACCTACAGAGCCTACCTGTGTGGTCCCTCCCTTGATGTGTGTGTCGTGGTTCCCACTTAATGGTGTGGAAGGTGAGATCTGAATAGTTGCATGTTGGAAGCTATTTGAGGGCCTTTGTTGGGACCCTGTGGCATCTATGTAGCACCACTACTATCGATACCATGCATGTCAGTGTCAACATGATCCAAAAATTTTTATATAAGAGAGAAACCATTTTTTCATTTAGATAATGTAAAAGTTAAAAATCAAGCTTTCATAATTTATCTTATGACAAAAAATTAAAACAACTTGAAATTATGGTTATTACCTTATATTTCTTAATCCTTGTCATAGCGTCTCTGATCCTTTCTTCAACCTCGGGAGTTTGATCTAGAATATCTAACAAGTGAGCTAGTTCCTTGTTTCCTTTATTGACCTTTTTTCTTATTAAAACCATAGGGTCGGGGGATTCATACAAATCCATTTCATTGAGTGAATCATCATGAACATCATGTCACACCGACTACATATTCGAGAAAATAAATGATAATTCAGTTATGTAAAAAAATAAAATAATTGATCGCCACAGAAATAAAATGCACATTAAATGCAATTCGAAAATTGTTGTTCATTTACATGTTCTGAGGCCTCTTTTTATTTACCATGATCATCCTGCCACATTACAGTAAAATTAGAATCGTGATCATTATCATGAGAAATAAATTCAAATGTATGAGAAATTCAAATGTATGATAAATTCAAATGTTGATAACAAAAATAGGACACACTGAGTACTAAACAGACCGAAGCTCTCCAAATGGATTAACACCGTAAAGAACATAATGAAAATAATAAAATATGAGAGTCATTACTTACAAGTTGGGTAAATTAGTATACGTACCGCCCCCATAATAGCAACATCTGTATCTATTCGATTCAAATTGTAATCAATCAATAACTCTTCCCCTGCAACTATTGATTTTATTGCACATACGAATACACAGTTTCCTTCACGCCCCTCAAATACACAATTAGGTCTCTTATTTGTGGTCGCAGGTCATGTACTATTTATAAACCCTGCAATATTCCTTATTTCTTTTGGCCTTCTATCTATGTAGATAGTTTCTCCTTTATTTTGATCATTGTCTTATAGTTGTATATAATTTGCAGCCAAGCCATATCTTCGCATAATTTTTGTATATTGGAATATTTGTATCCAATCTTTGTAGATATAATAGGGTTTGATGTACTCCATCAATTCAGTTAATCCATCGTAACAAACCTTTATTCCATCCATGGAAAATATCCCCAAACCATGTAATGACGATGGAGCAATCTAGTATATCCTTTCATTTACACAAAAATTAGTGTTTATTTCAGGAAGATCCTTGGGTACCTATGGTTTCAGTATATGTTTGTACCTCAAGGGCACATCAATGTCATCTATGCTCTCATTATCATAAGAACATGATCCCCCTTTCACAAGAAAAAATTCCATGCGTCTATGGAATTTTTTTTTGATCTTCTAACCTCTAGTTGATCTCCTCTTGTTAGACCTACTAGATGTCTCACTTTCCTCTATTCTACCTACAATTCCCTCACTCAATGAAGATAGATATGACAAATACCTATTTTATTGTACATCATATAAAACCATTAATGACAAAATAGTCAGTCAATCAAGATGTAACACTAGTTCATTACTAGTATCTTATTAGTATCACAGTAAGCTCATAATGATTACCATAGTGTTACTCTTTCACAATTGTATTATGCTCTATTACTATTGGTATACTATCTAGGAATTATAGGGGCATGTTTGGAGTCAAATTACATCAATGCCAAGAAAGACAAAGAAGTTTGAGATATTTTTATTTTCTTACAAATTCATGTTCTATGACTCAGAATCCCTGTCTAGTTTTTTCCATATTTTTGAGCTTTGAACTTGAAATGGTTAGAGTGGGATAAGGGGCACTCATATCATCTATTTTTTTCCAGTGAAAAATTGACCCAAACACAATAGGAACTATGCAAAAAATTAGGATTCCACTTCTATGTTGGGAATTTTTCTCATGTAACTTTACCCTAAGAGTTTTTGGACAATTTAAAGACAACTCAAATCATGGTATTTCTGAAACAAAATGAACAAGAAAGGTGTAAATTTAACTCACTGAAAAGACTACCCTCATCGGAAATATGAATATTATTTCAAATACATGAATATGCCAATACTAGACTACAATTCCTATGTTGAACACTTAAGTGGACCCTAATAACACTGATAATACAAATGGAGGTCATGACTACGGAAGAGGGAACCGAGGTGGCTAAGATGGAGGATGTGATTCCTCAACCCAAGGAGAAGAAATGGTAGAAAGGTAAAGGTGGCATATACATGTCAAAAGGGAGCGAGCAATTGAGAGTAAAGTACATTTCTAAGTAACAAATATGAGAGTTGTTATTGATTCATAACCCATCGATGGATACACAATTGTAAAGGCTAAGGCATGGGTGCAAGTTATTGACAATAGGATAAGTGATGTTGTTGTTGTTGTCCATTACCTTGAATCACTCCATCCAAAAAAGGACAAATGTTTTAATTACCTTGACTCACTCCATCTGAAAAGGACAAATGGGATAAGCCATTATTCAAAGGCCACGATTACATGTTGGTCAGATTAATGGTGAATGGACATTGCGGCTAAGTGGACATTTCATGGGCTTCATTATGAAATTTGTAATTTTCACAAATCCCAAGGTATCTTCACAACTCTTGAGTTCGTTCACAACTCTCGATGAAATATTACAACTCTCAAGGCATTGGTGAGAATGGCATAGGCAGTTTGGGGATATTCTTTGTGCACATGGACCTCTCATGCCATGCCACATTACAAATATTGGAGTGGTCAATTTTTTTACGCATTTGGAGTAATGTGTCACATAGTTTGATGGATGACCTCCTAGTTTGATCGATGTTGGATATTGACAAGAAAACATGCTTTCTAGAAAAGACCTCGATGGCTAAGATTCTTGTGGAAATGAACTTGGGAGATGGATTGCTTGAAGGAATTGATATCGAGGTGGGGAATTGTTCTTATTATCAGGATATAGACAATGTTAATATTCCTTTTTGGTGCTCCATCCTTCACATGTATGGTCACCTTAGGTAAAAGTTCCCTAATAAATATACACCCAACGATGAGGAAGAAGTTGAAGAGTGAATAGAGGAAATTTCCATGATCACAATTGATCTATTTCAAATAGATCAATTTCACGTCTATTTAAAAATTATCAATTTCACGTCTATTTCAAATAGATCAACTTCACGTCTATTTAATAGTATTTAAAATTGAGCTTCTATGTCTATTTCACGTGGATGATGTTTATTGGTTATTAGATATATATTATATGGTGAAGAATGACCCTTACCGGTTTTTAATTAGTCATGTCCTTAAAAGATAGGATAATTGGTCCTTCGACAGAAGAACTCTTCTTCTTCCCAACAAGGCTCATGATCTCCCTTGGTCCAAGTTACTACGACTTGACAGTGCACTTCTCCTAAACAAGATGATGCATCTCAACTCAACACTTCTTTAGAACAAGTTATCCTTCCTCAACCTACCGAAACTACTCCTCCTCTTGAACCTAGGTCAACATAAAAAATGATCAAGTCACTCCCTCTAACACAAGCATTGGGTAATGTACCTCTAGATTCCCCTTAGACCCACTCTTACCTCATAGATTGCCTCAAAATTAGGGACAAATTGAAACTACACTCAAAATTAATTTACACTCATGAAACCCAACTACATGCCAAGTTAATTTACACCCATGATGTCTCAGTGGTAAATTACATACCATGATGGGTTATAGTTGGGCATTGTACCTCCAGCCCTCTCAAAATGACTTGAAATACAATCACATTCCTTGGGAACTTGTGTCATTCATGAGAGAAACCTTCCTCCTCTATGTTTATCCTTTGTCTTATCCATTCCAATGTTGTTCTGTCATCGATGGGTTCTCTCTTGAACTAATTGTTATTGTGTTGTTGGATTTGGTGAACTTGGCTTTGGTCCTCGAACCTATGGGTGGAAACTCATTTCCACTCATTTGGGTCTCCTAAAGAGAAATTACCATGGGTCACTTGGTCATTTGATGGATTAAACACAACACAATTCACTTAGTTAGTCACCCTAGTCATTCTAACTATTATATACCATTCTCTCTTGGAAGTTGTATGCATGGGGTTGGCTTAGCATTGTGTTGGTCCTCTCCTCTTGGCATAGTTTGTCAGAAAGCTTGGATTTTATCATATCTCCAATTGGGGATTTTGCTTCACATGTAGTAGCTAACCTTCTCTTGGGAAGTATACTAGGTATATTAGATGCAATACTTTGTGAGATATGTAGGAACTTGGGGCATCAACTACATCTTTTCTTTCTATTATAGAAGTACAATAATACTACCATAGTAGTATATTGTGACTTTTCTAGGGTAAACACTCATTGTACCGATGAATGTCATAAAATATTTGCACCTTCTAAGAGATTTTAAAAGAATATGTTCATAGTATACTTAGGGGGGAGAAAAAAATAGGGCCAAAATCAAAATCATAATTAGAATCAAAATCAGGATAATCGAGTGTGAATTAATGCTGTGAACTGTTAGCACTCTATAAATATGTCCGGCTAAATAGAAAAATGACAGAGGTAACTGTTTCAACCAGATTTAGAGCCGAGGCACTAGCCTTCTCAACACATGGATATGCAGTCAAAATTCTGAAAGTGAACTAAAACAATGCATCTCCAAATAGAAATATTCAGAGGATAAAGGCTAAACGAAGTGATGAATATAAGTTATTCTTAAAATTAAATAGGGTGTAGGAAGATAAAGGAAACAAATAACAACATCAGAGCATTATCAAAATGAATTTTCAATTAGTTAAGAAGACAATCACGTAGTTTAAATTGCTTAAGCCAAGAGCATCACAATGATGAATTCTGGGCCTCTAACTCTCCAATTTAAACAGAATAAAATGTAAATGAAAGATAGGTCACAGGAAATACATATGATGAAAGGAAACAAAGCTCACATCACCACCCTTTAGAATATTTTCATAGGGACATCAAAATCTTTTGCATTTGTATTCAATTTGGATTCAGAAAATTTACAAAATAGAGTTTGATACAACCAAAAAGGTGCTCTTGCACTTTTGTCAACATTAATTGGTTCAAGTCTCTTAGTACTTATACAATTTGATCAAAATAACTGAAACTTAAACGTTTCATCTTTTGTAATAGTTTCGACTGTCAGTTTCGATACATGAAACGATTTACAATAATTAGCAAAAAGAAAACGTTTCAACATCATGAACAATCTCTCTGACTACCCGACTACTTTCGCGCCATTTGTTATGCCCTGTACTTATGTTGGATTTGCAAGATTGGTGACAACTGGAGATCACCTGTTGGATCTGTGGATGATGTTTTTTGTCTTACCCAGCCACATGAGTTCTTTCGATTGGACATCTAAGGGGATTTCATAATCCATCATTTCTTTAATCAAAATTTCCAAGTCAATGCACATAGCACAGGACATGGTTGGCACACTAACCTTCACTGTTTTGAAATTGTTTAGAATTTCGAAATTAGTAGCTAAATGTTCTACCAAGCTAGGGCCTTTCAAAATTTCTTCCATATCTTCAAACTTAGAATGATCCATCTTGCATTGCACGAGGAGAGTGTGATAATATTCTTGATTGTATAAAGATCCTTTATCATCCCAAAATGAGGGGAGACCTTTAGCAAATAATTTTTCAAAGGCGTCTTTAAACTCCTTTATGTTGTGCTCCATTTGCACAGCTTTGTTCTGGACCGATCTGAGCAGGTTGTGTTTGGCAATGATTCTCCTGGATGAAATGATTAATGTGGTCCTGTATTTAACACCGATGGTTTGAAGATTGACAGTTGGTATAGCATTCAGTAAGGTGATGGCATTTTGGGACCATTCCAAGGGTTTCTTTGCTAATAATCCATTTACAACAGTGAATCTGTTCCCAGCTATAGCAGCCATGTTGTCTTTGTCATTGATAAAATTCAGATAACTTCTGAACTTAGCAATCTCTGCAACAATTGCATCCCATATTACATGTTTGGCTCCCTGCAATAGCGTTTTTCCCTTCAATCTGGTTTTTAACTTGTTCACTCTTTCCTGAAGGTCTTGGTTTTCTTTGTGGAGTTGAGCCATTTTCTCATCCTTCACCTTCATCTCCCATTTCAAATTTTCTAAGTTTTCTTTGAGACTCTTGATCTCACCTGTTTTCAAGCTCACTTGGGACATAACCTGAACTAATCCCTCAATGCTTGATCCAACCTCTACATTAGCAGGCACAATAATTTCCATATTTTATGTCATTGCCTACATTTGCGACCAATTTTCTTTCTCTTTCTCCAATTTAAGTACTTTAGCCTTGTGGTCTAGTGCCTCTTGTCTAAAGGTTTCATTTTCCTACTCCAAAGCAGGGGCAGTCATTCTCTATAAATCGTGATCATTATCTATTCTTAGAAGGGTTCTGACACTTTGGAGGAAGTGTCTAGTATGTCAAGAGCGTGTCGGAGTGACGGACCATCTACTTTAGATAGAAAATCTGACCCTAATTTGTTTTAAATGACTCTTTCTCCCTAGGAATATCGCTCTTCACACCAACTTACAAATTCTGGGAATGGGAAGACTGCTTCTACGACATAAGGGAAGAAGGAGGCTTGAGCCTCTTCGAGAAAAGGTATGTGAGGTCCAACATTGTTCAACAAATTCGATTTAGACACAGAATCGGGTGAGACCGTTGTCTCTGTGTCGAAAACGTCAAAATCGTTGTTAATTAGGGATTCCTCCCTGGGGGAGATATCTGGTTCACAAATGGATAAAACAACAGGATTGGAAGCCATGGTGAAGAATACCTGATAAGCGGTGAAAAAAATGGTTTGGTTTGGTTCTGAACTTCGAATTTGAATGGAATATTTGTGCCAAATTTCTGACCGTTTGAACGCTTCGAATTGTCATATAATAATGTCGAGGTTTCCTCCTTTTATAGGTATCTATTGACATCGGGGGTTGGAGAAAATTGGTTTTGGACAAACCACCTTTCACCCTAATGTGCCTCTGAGGGTGCCATGTGTCTATGATCTAAACCATGACAGTTTTCCCGGGTCCACCTTCCGTCAGCTAATTCTCATGCTACTCCAATCGCCGAAATGCGCCTCGACTGTTGATTTGGGTCACCTTAAGATCTACGGTCCGCGTATACCCAGTAACTCTGGTATCGGAGGTTGAAGAAAAATGGTTTTGGTCAAACAACCCTTTTCTTCGATGTATCTCTAGAGGTGCCATGCGTCCCGTGATAAAACCATGATAGTTTTCTCCGACCCTCTTTTGACCGCTTAATCTTCGTGCTAGTTACATCTCCGATGCACTTTTCAACCATTGATCCAGGCATATCTCGAGATCAACAATCTGTTGAGATTTTCTCTCCATATCTCCATGATTTCGTCCATACTCTGCCAGGTATAACTAGGTCCTCCAAATTATTAGAGCTCTATGGCGATTTGATCCTTCATTAAAATTTTGAAATTCAGACACCATCTGGAAATTATATGGTGATAACATTGGCTCCAACTGGGGATGCTATCCTCCCTGCGAGGTAGAAAAGAGAAGTAGACCAAGTTCCTACCCATTGGGCTGTAATTTTATGTGTATTATCTGAATCTATTTTCTTTTATTAAAAAATTCCAAACATACTCAACACAACTCGGGGCTTTCACTTTAGGCTTCAACCATGCTATTGTTATTTTGATTTTCACACTTAAAGAAAAAAAAACACAAAGCGACTATGTACAATGAATGGCGAGTGATGATTTTTCAAACGACGTAGGGTTTGAGGATCCTGCCATTCAAAACCTCTCCTCTAGCGAGTTCCCCATTACCTTCCTCCAACAAATAGGCATTGTTCCCACAGTAAGGTGCAATTTTGAATGGGCCCAGCCACAGGTGATCAAATTTTACATGTTTACCTTTCTTTTCTTTCTTGGAATCCCATCTTATTACCCAGTCTCCAAGTTTGAAGTCATCCGCTTTGGTATGTCTATCGAAATCTTCCTTGATTTTCTCTTGACGTAGCTGGGTGTTATTGAAATCCTTTTTTCTGATCTTTGCACGCTGGTGAGTTCATCCTCCCTTCTTCAACCGACATTCGTCTCTGCTTCTTGCTCCTGTAACAAATTCATTACCTAAAATCCTAGTGCCGTAGGAAAGATGGCTTTTGTGCCATAAATGACCTGGAAAGGAGATGTGGCAATAGATCTTTTGGGGGATATCCTATCAGCCCACAACACATGAATGATTTTCTTGTGCCATGCCTTTTTATTTTCCTGCAACAATTTTTTGATGATTATGATCAGGCTTTTGTTTGAAGACTCAGCTAATCCATTTCCTTGTGGGTAGTATGACTTAGAATGGTCGAGAGTAATATTATAATCACTGCAAAATTTTTCCAACTTTTTAGACTTGAAGGCCGCTACATTGTCTGTTATAATCTTTACTAGACATCCGAATCTGGATAGGATATTGTCATCCAGGAATCGAATGATAACATCATCTGTAGCTTGTCTGGTAGGAACAACCTCAATCCATTTAGTAAAATAATCTGTTGTAGTCAGGATCCATTTGTGTTGAGATGAAGATTATGGGTGTATTTCTCCTATGAAATCCAGGCCCCATTGCCTAAAAGGAGATTCTACTGAAATGGGCTTCAACGGAAGAGACTACAATTTTCCTTTCCCATCAAAGATTTGACATTCATGGCACTTTGACACTTCCTTATAAACATCAAGGAAAATAATAGGCCAATAAAAACTGGCTCTCAACATTTTGTGTACAGTTGTCTTCCAATAATGATGGCCTCCACAGTTTCCTTTATGGAACTCTCTGATGGTTCATTCTGCTTCTTCTTCTATCAAAGAAATCAATAAAATTCCTCCTGGGTCTTTCCAGTACAGTAATCCATTAACAATGCATAATTTTTCCGCCTTTAGTTTCAAGAACCTAGCATTTGTTTTGCTATATTCAGGAGGAGCTTGCATATTTTTAACACAAAGATAATATTCGCATACCATGTAGAGTCAAGAAATTTCTGAGATATTTGTGGAGTCTCCCTTTCTTCCTTTGTTGTGTCCTCTGACATATCTATAGCGAAATTTATCCCCAAGAGCTCACAGTTTGTTTGAGCCATAAGTCTAGAAAGTCCCTGCCCTTTGATCAACTTTGTGGGCTTGATTTCGAGATCATATTATAATAGTACTACAATCCATTTTCCTCTCTTTCCTTCAGGATCGGGTTGTGTCAGGATGTCGTTTACTGAGCTGCTGGGGACATAAGCAGTAGTATGTGAATGTAGAATATACACCCTGAATTATTTCAATTCTTTGACCAAAGCATATGCCTGCTTCTCAATGATGTCATATTTCAAAGGAGCATCTCTCAATTTCTTACTGTAGTATGCTATGGGATTCTCAAATTTCTGGTCATCCTTCTAGAGTAATACACCTGCAATTGTGTGTTCTGAAGCGAAAGAGAATAGTATGAAATCGTTCTCAAAATTCAGAATGGCCAGAATAGGAGCTTTTGTCAATGCTACCTTGATGTCTTCAAAATATTTTCTAGCCTCAGGGATCCACTAGATTTCATTTCCGTTTTTTAACATGTTGGTGATATGCTTTATGATCTCTGCTAAATTTGGAATAAATCTCCTCAGGAAGTTTACTTTGCCTAGGAAAGATTGTACTTCCTTTTTGTTTCTGGGTATGCCAATATTCAAGATTCCTTCCACCTTGCTGGGGTCTACTTTTATTCCCTCATTAGAAATGATGCGCCCTAAGAGATTCCCTTCTTCCATAGAAAAATTTGACTTTTTCAGATTCAGCGATATGCCAAATTTTCTGCACTTTTCGAACGCCTTTTTGAGATGTTTGATGTGTTCTTCATTTGTAGCAGAATACACAGTAATGTCATCAAGGTATATAACATTAAATTTATCCTTTTCATTTGCAAAGGCTATGTCCATAGCCCTGTGAAACGTTGCTCCAGTATTCATAACCCCAAATGCCATTTTGGTGTACATGAATGTTACCCAAGGTGTGGTGAACATTGTCTTTTCTTGATTGTCGGGATGTACCATGATCTGGTTGTATCCCGAGAAACCTTCTAAGATCGACATCCTTTGAGAGTCCACCACCTTCTGTAGAATGTGGTCCATTTTGGGCAATGGGTAGTTATCTTTAAGAGATACCTTATTCAGATTTTTGAAGTCCACACACGATCTGATCTCTCCACTCTTTTTTCTGACAGGTACCAAATTTGCTACCCATTTGGAGAATCTCAAGGATAATATAATTTTTTCTTCGAAAAAATTCTTTACTTCTTTCTCTATAAATGGTAACAATAGAGGGTTTATTCTTCTCAACTTCTGTTTGAATGGCTTATGGTATTCTTTTATCAGGATAACATGATGGATTATACTAGTATCATAAACTTTCAATTCATCATAGCTCCATGCAAAGACATCAGGCAATTCTTTCATTAATTTTACATACCTTTCTTTGACTTCAGGGCTGAGTTTCTTGGACAACTTAATGATCTTCGGGTCTTCTGGAGTCCCAATATTACAGTCTTCCACATCCCCTTCATCTACTGTGATGTTTGGACTTCTAGCTACATCGTTGTTATCAAAAATATTTTCTAACGGTACTAGGCCTTTCGGGATAATGTTTCTCTTCAGATGTATGATATCTCTACCAGAAATTTGATGGTCAAACTATCCTTATTTTGTGAAAACAACTGCATCCACTTCATCATCGCAATATTCATCATCAATGCTTAAATTCTTGAACTCATTTTCCATCTTGAGGAATTTTTCTATCTTTTTGTCATCCTTGAAAACTTGCCAGTGTTTCATATTGTTTGGTATTGCTGGTTTGTACTTGACTTCAACCTTGTAGATTTTTTCAAGAAAAATTGGGACTTTGAACATTGTTGCTAAAGTGGCCAGCGCATTAACAACTTGATTTTTCTCCCTTGGAATTTCTGAAAGGTTGCATTCTGAAAATTTCTCAAGGAGTTCTAATACCATATTTATATAATCCCTTAGTCTAGGATGTCTAGCCTGGTAGATGCCTTTGATTTGATTGATGATGAGTTCAAAATCTCCAAGTACAACAATATTTTTGGCACCTAACTCTTCCAAAACTTTCAACCCCAATATTAACACTTTATACTTGGCCATATTATTTGTGCATTCAAAAACGAGTTTGTAAGAGAATAATTTCACATCTCCTTTGGGATGATTTAACCACACACTAGCCCCAGCTCCTTCTCTGCATGCAGCTCTATCGAAGTTCATTTTCCATATATGATTCTATGGGTCAACCTGTTTTGAAATTTCCTCCGTCTGTTTCTCGGGTATACCTTTATCTGCCAGGACTATTTCCATCTCTTCTGCTCCGGAGCATAGATCATTGAAGAAAGTGGAAGATCCCAACTCATTTCTTACTGAGTAGATAGGATGGTTCGTAGGTTGCGATTTGTTGCTGATCATATATTTTAGTAGAACTTCCCTGTACAATCTTTTGTCTTGACCAAAGACGGGGATAGTGGCATACGACATGTCGATCTGGAGGGTTCCTTTCAGTTTCACATCCCATGACCTATACAACAACATGTTGAATTTTGGTGGGATATCAATGACCACTACATCCATCACCATATTCTTCGCTAGGATTTGTGCCAGAGAAACAACCATGTCTTTAATCATGCCAAGGCATTTCACCTTTCTTGAATCAAAGGAGAACAGATCTTTATAGGTTCTGGTGACCTCAAGGCCTAGTTGGTCCATGACCACCTTAGGCATTGGGTTGTGAGATGCTCCGAAGTCCAGCATGGCATTGTGTAAAGTCATGTCATGGATTTTTAAGCTAACATAGAAGGGAGGAACTTCTTTAGTTTCACCACTTTCTTCTACTCTCATCCCAAATAAGATGGATGGGTGATCATCTTTTATGTTCAGGGTATCAGAGGTCTATCCCATCTTAAGCATCTTGATGATCTGACTTCTGTATTCACTATTTCTGATCAATTCATTAAACGATACTGGAATTTTAATCTTAGCCATCTCACTTTCAAAGTTTCTTTTATTGTCAATAGTTTCTTCTGCGGTTCCTCTTTTTGCTTACCCTTATCCATAAAATCCTTTGTAGAAGAGTCTTTCACAGTGGAATCCTTTGCAGCTAGATCTTTCCCAGTGGATTCCTTCTTGGGCTAACTAGAAGATGGCATATTACTCTGAGCTTCTTTGGCGGAGTTTGCCTTTGGGAGATTACCTTTTAGAGGATTTGGAGGCACCCTTTGGTTTCAGAGATTGTATTGCCTTTGGAATTTCATTATGGCATTTTGCAATCCAGTCTCATAATATTCTCTTTCTACTGATATCCTTTCCTCTTCATCTTGCAAAAAGATCTCGCTCACATCCATGAATTGGTTATGTTCTTCTTTGGTCAAAAACCCCGTCGTTTCCTTGTCATCACAACAGTTCACATTATCTTCAAAATACTCATCATAGTATTCATTCACATAATTATTCTGAAAAGGGGGCCTTATTTGTTGCTCGCTCTGATTTGCTTGATTTGCTTGTTCTGCTTGAACCGCCTGATTTCCCTAGTTTCTCTGCTCTCTTTGTCTGACCTGTGGAACGGCTAGCCTCCTCATATTTCTGGGTGGACCTTCAACCTATTCTCTAGGGTTGGGTCTATTTCCTAATGCCATTCTTTCCATCATCCTTTCCATGTTTCTCAACATCACCTCAAATCTTTCTTCTGATGTTTGTGATGTTGAAGTTTGTGCTTTATCCTGAGTTCTTCCCATGTTTCTGCCAGAATTAGCTTTCATTTTTTTCTAAAGAGATTAGGTTTACCTCAACCTCAATGGCATCTGTCATCATATCATTTAATGGGGCATATCTTGGTTCTCTCAATAACAAAGCAAAATCACTTTCGAAATAATCAACATATCTGAGTTGAGCTTCTTTAGCTGGGGGTTTTACTTCATCAAGAATCACATTATATAATTTCATGAATTTATCCAAAAACTCATGCACTGTTTCATCAGGTGACCTCTTCATATTGTTATACTATGTCAACAATTGAAGGGGGGGTTTCTTATCTCCCCATCTGGAAAGGAAGAGTGTCTCAAAGGATGTGAAATCTGTGATACTACCTGGTGCAAGGGCTCTAGACCATTTTCTTACATCTCTGGCAAGGATTTGTTTAAACAACCTCATTTACACATCTACAAAATCCACCTCTTCCAAGTCTATGAAATCATTAAACCAGTCTAGGTGTTTCTGGGCTGATATGTTACCTTCAACATCATATAGCTTAATTCCTAGGTTGTAGTCCTAGGGTAAGTCATGCAAGAGAGAAGGCAATATGAGAGGAAAAAATTTGGTTGCCAAAACTATTGTGAGGGGTTAGAGTGGTCGTCGGTTTCGGGCAGGGGTCACTATAGGATTGACAGATGCGGCTAGAGCCAAATCTTGGAATCTTTTTTCGTCGAAGATGGTCTTGTCTAAATAGGATTTAGACCTAGTTCTGAACAAGGAGTGTTCGAACTTTAAATCAAACTCAAGTTCTTTGATACTGATCAATCCGTCTCTAGGTAAGGACAAGTATCAGTCTAGATGCAACATAGGAGTTCCTATCCTTCCTTTTCTTCTTCAGCCAAGATTTTTAGGGCTAGAGACAGGGATTGTGGGTTTGGGGTCTGGGTTTCTCCTAGTGTGGATTTTCTTAGGAGACAGGATTTCTATCTTACACGATGTAGTACAACTAGTCTCTAAGTAATGGAGTCGCCACAGTAAAACCAATATCATCCTATAGAGTATTTGGTCCACTGTCACCCGCAGGGATCAAACTATAGCTTTAAGTCGTTTTCCCAGGGAAAAGTTTTTCAATTTCATCCCCGGCAATGATGCCAGAATGTTAGCACTCTGTAACTCTATCCAACTGAATAGAAAAATGACAGAGGTAACTGTTTCAACTAGCTTTAGAGCTGAGGCACTAGCCTTATCAACTCAGAGAGGGCTCTCTCATGTCACTTGATATTTCTTCAGAAATTGGTGGCTAGATTTGGTTTATTTTGGAGGTTTTTATTAAATTTTCTAGCAAAGAAGGGGAGGAACACACAGGGCTATGGAGTCAAAATTCTGAAAGTGAACTAAAACAATGCATCTCCTGATAGAACTTTCTAGAGGACAAAGGATAAATGAGGCGATGGATTAGAGTTATTCTTAAACTTAAATAGGGTGTAGGAAGATAAAGGAAACCAATAACAACATCAAATCATTATCGAAATGAATTCTGAATTAGTTAAGAAGACAATCATGCAGTTTAAATTGCTTAAGCCAAGAGCATCACAATGATGAATTATGGGCCTCTAACTCTCCAATTTAAACAAAAGAAAATGTAAATGAAAGACAGGTCACAGGAAATACCTATGATGAAAGGAAACAAAGCTCATATCACCACCCTTTAGAATATTTTCATAGAGACTTCAAAATCTTCTACATTTGTATTCAATTAAGATTCAGAAAATTTACAAAATAGAGTATGATACAACCAAAAAGGTGCTCTTGCACTTCTACCAACATTAATTGGTTCAAATCTCTTAGTACTTATAAAATTTGATCAAAATAACTAAAATTTAAACATTTTATCTTCTATAATAGTTTTGACTCTCAATTTTGGTATATGAAATGATTTACAATATATTTTAATTGATTCAAGAGCAAGTCATTGTTAGATTGATTCTAAAATAGTGGATAGATTACATTTGGAGAAAAGTAAGCTTGGAAAATCAAGTTTGGTTACGTTAGCCACTGGAAACAAAAGGAGAATCCATGATATGGTCAGAAGTTGTTCCATAAGTCTTAATGGTGTGAATATTAGTGTTGATTTGAATATCATACCCTTGGGGTCTTATGATATTCTAATTGGAATGGATTGGTTGGGAAAGCATCATGTTGTCCTAGATTTTCATAGCAAGACATTTACATGTCTTGATGGAGATGGAAAATAGAGGACCGTGAAAGGAGTTCAAAGACCCATCTCTATAAGGGAGATTTCAGACTTACAGCTGAAGAGATGTTTTAGAAAAGGATGTCAATTGTATGCAGCTCATGTGGAAGAGCCAGAAAATACAAAGGGGCCAGGCCTTGAAGATTTCTCAGTACTACA
>JASDQU010753511.1:40372-51042 GCA_032191745.1 Picea mariana | reverse complement strand
TACTTTTCCTGCCTTTTTACCTAAAAAATGAATGAGGTCTTCAACCAAAGAAGCAACTACTGCCACTACCCTAAACCCCCAACCCATTTTTCTAAAAACCCATACACCTCCACCCTCCCAAATCTCAGAATTTTTACCTGTTTAACCCACGGGCACTGAAACACAAGAAATAGAGGCCCAAGGTGTTGCGACATCATTTTATTTACATCAAGTAGCTATCACACAAGAACGAGCTACTCATTCAGTAGCTGTCACACAAGAACCAACTACTCATTCAATATCTGAAACACAAGAACCAGCTATAGTTGTTACATAAGAACTAGCTACAGCTGAAACACAAGAACCAGTTGCTGACTTCATTTTTAAAATACAAGAATCAGATGCCCAGGGTTCTACAACAACAATTGTCACACAAGAACTAGCTACTCATTCAATAGTTGTCACAGAAGAACTAGCAACTCATTTAGTAGATGTTACACAAGAACCAGCTATAGCTGTTACACAAAAACTAGCTATAGCTGAAACACAAGAACCAGATGCTGACTTTATTCCTGAAATTCAAGAATCACATGCCCAGGGTGTTGTAACACTATTTTCTTTACATCAAGTAGCTAAGACACAAGAATCAACTAATGACTTTGTAGCTGCTCCACAAGAACCAACTAGTGAGGTTGTGACCGTTACACAAAAACCAATCACCCCTCTTGATATATCGATGACAAATCAACAACCAGAACCAACAATGGCTTCTCTCTTACAAGAGAATGAGTTTCTAAGATTAGAATTGGAAGCTTACAAGCAAGAGTTGGTAATGGCAAAGGAAGCCTATGACAGGAAACTTAATTTGTATACCTTAGCTCACGTAGCGGCCATGGTAGAGAAAAACACAAAAGATGATCAATATAGAGAGTATATGTGCAGCCAATGTGGGGATATTTATGATCAATCAAGCTAAAAAGTGGTTCAAATCCCAATGCCTGGAGCTTCCCCTGCACCTACGAATTTTTCAATTAAAAAAGAGGAACATCCTATTGTTACACAAGAACCAGTAGGACCTTCAAAAATTCCAAAAAGCAAAGCTAATCTATAGGAACCCTAGCCTACAACAACTGTTAAATCCGAAGCTCCTGCTTTCATTAGTAAAGTTGTTCAAACTCTCCCTATCGATGAATATGCCTCTCCTGGCAAGATCAGTACCCCTACGTTTGTGGAACAAGCCACTTAGACTCTACCTCAGCCTACCACTTGTGATGCTGAAACACAAATTCAACCATGGAATGAGCAGGTAATAATGAACAAATGGAAAAATGAGTCTGCTATTACACATGACAAAATTTAGCAGGAGCACAGACTACTTTAACTGAACCACATATATTCAAACTGGGAATCTTTGGAGAAAACACGCAAAGAATCTTGTGCCCATAAAAAGTAGAATGAGGAGTTAAAAAGAAAATTTCTCCTAATGTTGGATTTGATACAAAAATTTTTGGCTGCTAGGAAACCATCCTCAAATTACTCTCTTTTCCTTATAGAACGACTTGCATTCTTTCAGATAAAATGAATCAAAGAAGGAAGACCCTATGCAGTGTTCAAACCATAAGATTTTGTTCAAACTTTTGCAGAAGCCTCTACTATTTATCAAAATCTACTATGTGAGGTATATCTTCATAAGGAAGCCATTCCTGAGAACAAATAGCTTAATCTTAATCCTCTTGTTGGTGATATCTAGATTCGGGCACTCGCCTCCTTCCTTACCAACTAGATTACATGGAATAATGATTTTCTAGCTACCAAGCATAATRAAGATAATTGTCTCCTCTAGATATGGCCAGAACCACAGAACGCTGCCACCTTTGTTGCAGAATATTATCAATTTTTGAAGAAASCAAGGATGACTCAATATATACGACAACTACAGGAAACAATACTTTAGKATTGTCAACAGTATATTAAATCCACAGAGATTTCTGCCCTAAAAGAAAATAACATTTTTTGGCAACAATMTTTTGAGACAAGGCAGGAGAAAAATCCCTTTAGTCCTACCAATCTTGAGACAACAATCTTCCAGGTACCCAGTTACATCAAATGTGTCCAGCAATGTGCTAAAAATTGGGTGGGGTCTCAKTTCCATTTTCCCATTGTGTGGATTCTAGAAGAGAAGTATCAAGTTCATCATAGGTTTCCCAAGAAGGTTGAAGCAATAGCCTGGAAAAGGCTACAACATGTTCAAGGATTCAAAGCCCCAACAGACAATACTTTCTACAGCTATTGCTTAAGTAATTTGCATGCCCAGAGTCAGTATCTAGATTCTGATTCAGATTGAAGTTGCCTCAGGACATGCAACCTTTTTAGTTGGGGGGGATGTTAGTACCCTATAATGTACCCTTTTGCTCATACTTTTTTCTATCATTACATCCTTTTCCCACTCACATTTAAGCCTACATTATCACCTTAATCTATTTTTTCAAAGGTATATAATGTTTCTTCTCTTTGCTATATGTTTAATTTGTTTTACATGTAATTTTACATTACTTTCATACTTAGCCATTAATCAGAAACATAGAGTTGCTAAAACATTTTGAAGAATGCAGATAATATATCGTTGTTGCTTGAATACCACGTTGTTGAAATAGTCAAACAATACGCAAATCTCGTTGCTGAAACAGTCTGTGATTTGCGATGTTGAAACAGTATTTTACATACAACAGTAACAAGGAAAGATAACTAAAAGAGTTGTTACATTGGCCACAATAACTATACCTCAAGCCAACACCATTACAACAATATTTGCTACTTGAAGACCATGTTGCTGGAATAGTCAAACAATACGCAAATCCCGTTGCTGAAATAGTCTCTAATTTGCGATGCTGAAACAATATTTCACATACAACAGTAACAATAAAAGATAATTAAAGGAGCTGTTACACTGGATGCAATAGTTGTACCTCAAGCCAACACCATTACAACCACTGTAACATCATTTTTCTACAGAAGATCAGAATATCTATTCCAACATAGAAGATTAGATCAGACTAAGAATAGGATTTGTATGTACACATGTAATTTTATGCTTAATTGTATTAAGAGGATTCTCCTCTTTAAATAGGGGAGAAATCAACATTAGAGAGGGAGATTACGAAAGGCTTAGCTAGAAGGGAATTACAGAGAAGGAGCGTGTTCACTTTTGATATTGTAACTTGTCACAATGGACAGATGAATAAAAGATCATTCTGAGCATTTCTTCTTAGTTCCTTTCATTTCTGGGGAATCTTGTGAGGAGAGGGCCCACCTTCTTCACAAGATTCACCCATTAGTTTTTGTAGTGTGTTAGTATTGTTTTTATTGATACCTCGCTAAAACTTTGTTTTGTTGAAACTTCGTTTCAACTGATTGTTACATCATTTTCATACAATTCATTCCTAGGTAATTGTTGATCATTTTGAATGGTAATTCTGTTTACAGAATGAGTTTAAGAAAGTGTGATAGTTAGAGATAGGTGATGAAGATTCCTGCTTTGGGGAATAGGGTCGTGTTCTATGTTACAAAATAGTTAGTATTCTTTGCAGTATGCTGAAAGGTTCCTTTTTCCTAGGTTTTTGTTTCTTAATGTAATCCAGGATTCTTATGATAATTATTTTCCTTTGACTCTTAAACTCTACAATAGATAGATTTCTTTTACTATAATTCAAAGTACAACTTCAGTCTGTTCAAAGAAAGGTGTGATTAGTGTAACTTTCACTACAACTTTGGATTTCTTTTGAGATTGAGCATATACAATGTGTGATTACCCTTGAAATAAACAGACTTCCCTGGGTTGACAATTTATGTAACACTTGATTGTTTTAATTAATAAGCAATTATAGTGACCAACAAAGAGGTGATTTTTAGGAAAGAAGCAAGGGGAAGACTATTGAGATAAATCCCCTTGTGGATTAAGGTTTTCTTGATGGAGGAGGGGATGTGGACTATGTCCCTGACTAAGATGGTAGAGTCAACACCCTCGCTTAGGGTAGGGCGAGGCGGGGTGAGAGTCATGGCATGTAAGAGGGGAAGGTTTCTTTGACAAATGGGGGGAAAACAACAAGAAACACACTCAAGAGACGAATGAGCCTTGAAGAGAGTTGTGATAGTTGAGAAGTGGTGGTGCGACAAGATCAAGAAAGCAACAAGATAGTTCGAGAATTTGAGGGAAGAAGGAAGATAAGAAGAAGTATAGGAAAGACAGATAGAAGAGTTGGAGAAGATAAAAAGACAGGAACAACTCTCCAGTCAAGTATTGAATGAGACAGAAGCATAGAGATAACTAAGTCCCCAGGAGGTTGGACAAGAAGGAGAAGGTGAAGAGATAAGAGAGGTAGAAGCCAACATGAATCTTGAAGAAGAAAGAGAAGATCCATCCCCGATAATAGGATAGACCAGGAATCCAGCCGAAGCAATCATCCCAGTGGAAGCAAATGAGACCCCCACGATCAAAGAAAACCACCCCGAAGCTAGCGGTGCCAGCCCTGAATCACCCATACCCCAAGTGTCGTCTAAACAAGCAGTAATTTCGATACTAACTTCTCATACTATTTATGATCCAGTACAATTAGTTAGTCAATCACAAGCAGGAAGTGAGAGTACAGGGAGGATATTGGGATCCCCTGGTAGATCACAAGAAAGACCATTAGGGTTCATATTGATAGGAACAACAAGATAAACAATGGTTGGCCATGCAGGAGGTTCTATTTCCCAATACCCATAATTTTTCGGTAAGGGTGATGAAGACGTTGAGCAACATTGGTTCTTTTGTGAAGCAATCTGGAGATCCAAAGGGACTCTGGATGCGAATAAGTTGGTCAAGTTCTAGACTACCTTGAGAGGTCATGCTCTCAAGTGGTACATGAATATCATCAAGCCAGAAGAGCCAAGAACGCAAGGTCAAGAATTCACACTTGGCTAGGTACAGACAAGGTTCATAGTAGAGTTCAAACTACCTCAGTCAGAACAACATGCTTTGTCTGAGTTGCGTGAGATCCAATAGCAGGAAGGTGAATCAGCCTAGGAATACAACCATAAATTTAAATATGTTATAGGGAATTTGGCACATACAATACACAAAGAACATCAAAGGAAGTGGTCCATTTAGGGATTGTTGCCTCTAACTCAGATTCCGCTAATGCAACAACGGATAGCCACTTTAATAGATGCCTTGGAAAAATTGATGAAGACCAAAGCCATGGCAGGATAGCCTGGGAGCCTAAGAGTAACCATACCCACAACATATGAAAATCTAACGCAACTACAAGGGAATCTATAGGTGCTTACAGAAAATATTCAAGAGCTGACGATACCTAGACTAGGACAACCACAAGTTTTGTGCACCGAATGTTATACGAAAATCCATCTAGTGAACGAATGTCCGTGAATAAGGGGAATGAGACCTCCTGAGAATCCGATGGTAACCCCACAAAGACCCATGAGAGGAGTTGCACAGGTATCTATGAACTTACCATTCCATAACCCCACCCTGTATCGTGCTTTTCCAGGAGGCCAGGCAACACCAACAACTAAGTATTGTGAAATCTGTCGAATCCATGGGCATGGGACAAGAAAGTTCCCCATTACGCATAAATATTCGACATACCAAATAAAGTACACTGTAATTTATGCGCATCTACCACGCATACTACCAGTCAATGTATAACATTGGATTCACTTGCAGACAGGTTAGATCGAACAACATTCAGGGTGAATAAAAACCCTCAGGGAACAGGAAGAGGTTGAGGAGGTGGGGCTGGAGGAGACTTTAGAGGATGAAGGACTAGGGGAAGAGGGCCAAGAATATGTTACAATTTTGATGAGAAAGGTCACATGGCTAGACATTGTCCTCATCCAAGGCGGCCATGGTTCTCTCATTGCAGAACCAATGGGCAGGTAACTGAAAATTTCCTAGAGTTAATTGAAAAATGGGAAGATAGAGTAAAAAAAGAGGAACTAACCTCATCAGTTCAAAAATAAAGAGGGTTATTAAGGGACAATTTCCCAAGCTTAATATTGTTACTTGAGGAGGAGTGAAGACAGGAGTTGATGTTGATACTCTACCTCGAATCCAGGAAGCATCACCTAAAGAAGACATGTATGACCCTCTAAAACATAAGATATTATTTAAATATTCCATAGAAGTATTTTATAATATTCCTAGCACTGAGATGCAAGAGAAATACCCACAACCTATTTCTTATTCTAAGATGGCGCAAGTCCCTACTTCACCCCTTGCACCCAAAAACCCTGTAGCCATGTCGAGACAACTTGAGTGATCTGAAAATAGGGGGCTGGCTTTTTCTGCTATGCAAGCACCCTCTACTTCATTAAAATAAACTTTTCAGGACCTTGCTCAATGTGTTAAAATATGCAAGATAGATTATGTGCCAAGTTTATGCATCTTCTTTTAAATGTTCCTATGTGAGGAAATTTTCCTTTAAATGGTTAAATATTTGTTTTAAATAAATACACAACAAACATGACTTGTAGCAAATAAACCATCAAACTCATAACAATAACAAGATGATAAAGGAGTTCAACCCTCTCTGGGCTACATCTCCTTGAGCCTCCATCAATGAACATGGCTCTTTGGGATTAATTTGTCAAAGATTCTTTTACAATCTCCTGCTCATCTCCAATGGAAATAATAACTATACCATTGGGTTTAGAATACATAAAAACACCAAAAATGACTAATAGAACTCTGAAAACAGATCATGGATCTTCCGGGCATGAGCTACATGTGGCCTTAAGCTTCCCTGAGATTCCTTGTGGACAAAACACCTGTAAAATTCCTCAAATTCCTCTAAAACCTATCCCAATGTGTTCATAGCATAACAATTTGCCAAAAATGACTATTCAGTCACAGAAAATAGACTTAGGCTCATCTGAGCATGACCTCAATCAATGAGGGCTTCAAGCTCTCTGAAACTTCAATGGTGAAAAAACTACAAAATAATTCTTCAAATGGATTTGAAAATAGTACCAATGGATTCAGAACATCCAAAAACCCCTAGCTGGGATTTTTTGGCACCTCATTTGGCCAAAAAATGAAGAAGATAGGCCTCCTGCCATTTTCCTCCAAGCTTGTTGTCTCTGGTTCACCAAAATGCACCTCTATGTGCCCAACCTAGCACACGCCCTCAAACTCATGCTAAAACCTAGCACTAGCACGTAAATGAGAAATGGGTGAAACTATCGAACGGCTAGGGCACGCCCAGCCCCTAACCACCAAAACAGTGGGCATATGGGTAAGCACCCGAAACCAAGGGCTAACCATTTTTAAAAACAAAAAAATCCCCACGTGTAAAGAGACAGGGTCATATGTGATAACTCATAAGACCGCGGGCTAACCATTTAAAAATACCAAACCCCGTGTGCACAAATGACAAGGTCATATGGTAGTGTGTGTGCAACCGGGGGTTGGGGCTAAGCCCCATCCCGGACGTGCTACAACCCAAGACATAATCAAATTTACATATAAATGAAATCATATATATAACAAGTAACATTGTGTGGTGCGCTAGTCAAATAGCCTTTTCCAAATCATTACATGTGCATGGAGGTCACGGGGTCGAGTCTGGTGGACTCCATAAACTTTTAAACAAACAAACCAATAAAAAACAACCGGGGTGCCATGTGGCAGCCCACNTGTGTGCAACCGGGGGTTGGGGCTAAGCCCCATCCCGGACGTGCCACAACCCAAGACATAATCAAATTTACATATAAATGAAATCATATATATAACAAGTAACATTGTGTGGTGCGCTAGTCAAATAGCCTTTTCCAAATCATTGCATGTGCATGGAGGTCACGGGGTCAAGTCTGGTGGACTCCATAAACTTTTAAACAAACAAACCAATAAAAAACAACCGGGGTGCCATGTGGCAGCCCACGCCTGGGCCACGTGGCACCAAACCATTGGACAAAATATGCCACTTGTCGAATCATCATTGGTCAAAAATCTGCCAATCAATGAATGCCATGCCACCATCTACCACCATAACATACAGACATACCACGTCATCTACACGGCCTCTTCCACGTCAGCTGTATGAACTATACGGACTGTACAATGAACACTTTTTTTTTGCCTGTTTGGCGATTCGAACAGAACGTGATATCTCTCTCATCCGATGTCCATTTGAAGCCAAACAAGTTGCATTGGGTTTATGACAATGATGTCTATGCACCCATTTGTTTTGATGCAATTCTGATAACTTTTAGTTTTGAGCTAAATTTTGACCCCTGGTCCAGATTTTGATCACGCCTTCCCACTAAAAGGCTTTTGGACCCACAAAAGCTTATGATTATCTACCTGAGATTCAATACTCTTCTACTTCCCAAGTTCTATCAACTGATTCTACTTGAAAAGTCTTTTTGACAATCACCTGGATACCTTGACATGCCTTGCACTGCAACTGGCTATGTCCCTCAACCACTGTCCTCTGGCTGCTGCTGACCCACTTTTCTATTTGTACTTGGAAGACTGCCATCCTTTCCATTGAGAATAAATTCCCTCTTGTGAACTCTTTGGCATCAAAACAATCCGCTCTACAATGGTTGCAAAAATTTTCCTGCGACATCTTGTCACAAACCAAGAAAACCATCTATCTTGAAAACAAATTTATACAAGACTAAAAATGATGCTAAAAAAGTCTTTTGGGTCTTCAAGAAATTGGTCGCATCTTGTAATTCATCAAAGAACATGGCATTTTCCTGCATCTTGGTGTACTCAAAATCGACTTACAAGCCAACAAACACCATCGACCAGACATAAGTCGAAAAACATGATCGACACAACATAGTCATCAAGACAACATCGACACAAGACGAGACTCATTTGAAACATATCAACTTTCCCAAAATGACAAGTCGACATTCATGATACACATTCATGTTACAATCATGAGTCATTCAGGATGAACTATCACCAGGTTCACTGCTTACACACACACAAAAACACATGTATGTGCATAGCTCTTCAGCTCTCCTTCAAGTACAAACATAAGTACATGAACCCGAAACATGTGGGTACATAAGAGCTGAATATGAAAAATATATATGGCTGTAACAAGTGAGCATCATACCCCTCTTTTACATCCTCCCGGCGAAGTTGTGCAACAAGCAAGAATGCCTTCAAACGAATTGCATTTACATGAAACTTGCATCAAACAATTTGTGATAAACTGCTTCAACTTGTCATACTCTCAACATAAATGGATACATAAGGCTGAAATGTGCATCTACAACAGAAAAAATGCAAGCCTTACTTGCTCAAGAAATCTAACCATTTCTTACCAAGCCAACTCAATGGTGAATGCTTTTGCTGAAAATCGTCTTCTTGTGAATCATCTTGACTCACATCAATGATGGAATCTCCTCTTCCATTCTTGTCAATCTCTTTATCCATTTTCTTCTTATGTTGTGTATTAGTGGTTGGATGCAATGTCCAACTTTGGTCAATGAGATGACCCCACTTCTGACAATGAGTGAAAATCTTTTGCATCCTCTTTTCAGGTTGTCTTTGCTTGTAAAGTTTTCTGAAAGTGGTCAATCTTTTCCAACATTTTGAAATATGACGGTTATATAAACCAAAATATGTACATGGAATTTTTCTTCCTTTTTTACATGCAAATTTATCATGCTTAACATAATCAAAAGCAACTGAATGATAAGCAGAATTATACCTTGAACATTCACCTTTATCGCCTCTTTGAGGAGGTGAATTTAAAGAGTTACAATCTCTCCTTTGAAGACCAACAACAATGTTCTTGTCCACATGGCTGTCATAACTCTCTTGTTTCATACATTTGCATTCATCTTGAACACAAAATTTGCATGCTGGAGGGATTGAACTTGCAACAAAAGTTCTTGAACTTGAAACAAAATTTGTTCTTGGAACATTTTCCTTTGTCTCCTCAACTTTGGAATATGCTCCATCTTTCCGTTCATATCCAAGAGCACAATACTTGGGTCTCTCCTCAACAACAATAGGCTCAACAATGCCTTGTGCATGCTTGCCTAATCCTTTACCTTCATAGCCCATTTTTAATAATAACTTGGACCCTATTCCTCTTGTGTGATTTTCAAAAACACCAAAGAATTCATCTTGAGAGGAATTTGAAGATAAACTAACATTACATACCTCATGTTCATGCATGTACTTGGTAAGGGGTTCCTTTGCCTCATGGAGTTGAGTCTCCATCTCATGCAACTTTTCAAGAAGTTGATCTTTCTCCTTCTTCATGGCCATCAACTGCTCTTGAAGGACAATGTTTTCTTCTCTATCTTTCCACAAATCTTGTACCATATCTATCATGGTTGCAAACTCCTTCAACATCCCTCTGTCAAAGAACTTGGATAATGAATATGTATCAGAACTATCAATGCTTGAAGCTTCCTCCATCCTTGCAAGATATCAAACCGCAACACCAAAACATGCACAAATACCAATAGCTAAATCTCTAGCTATCAATGGCAATCACATGAGCAAAACAAACTAAGCTCTGATACCACCTGATCTGAAAATAGGGGGCTGTCTTTTTCTGCTATGCAAGCACCCTCTCCTTCATTAAATTAAACTTTTCAGGACCTTGCTCACTGTGTTAAAATATGCAAGATAGATTATGTGCCAAGTTTATGCA
>JASDQU010753510.1:25260-53321 GCA_032191745.1 Picea mariana | reverse complement strand
TCCATTTGATTTGAAGGAGTTTAGCCTAGCCATAGCTACACTAGATTCCCTCTTATCTTGTGTTAGTTTTAAGCACAAATTGAAGAAAGAAGGCGTCCTAGGCCTAATTGAATTTACACCTAGGGTTTACTTCTAGGGTTTTGGAAAGCCTTGTATGAAGCAACACTTTTCAGCCATAGATTTGTGCTCCTAAGCTAGCCGTTTTGTCAAACAAGTCTTAAAGAAAGGATAGAAAGCTCTAGGCCTAGCTTTAGCTACACCTAGGTAACCCTTTTTCTCATTAGGGTTTTGGTTTGGTGGCCTTGCCATAGCAACACCATCAAACCCTAATCCTCTTGTCTTTGAGTTTGCGTCTTCCTCAACCATTAGTCTCATTTCAAATTGACTCCATTAACCCAAGGCACTAGTCTATGAATGATCTTGAGCTTGTTTATGCCTTAAAACTCTTTCAAACTACTTCCATTTTGAAACCCTAACTAACCTAGCGTCTAACCCTAGCTAATTTTGAACTAACCTAAATGAGATGACGTCTTGCCCTAATTAAATTTTTGCTTGGATAGAAAGGTGCGGCCTTGTCTTCTCATCATAGCCGTGGAGGTTTATTGCATTTTCATTGGTTAAATATATCAAAACGTCACTCCTTGGCTAGCTAACCCTAATCTGCAACAAAGTTTATATAGGGCTGATGTCACATGCCTTTAATCTTTGTTTATACTTGCAACGTTGTGACATTTGGCAGCTCCTTTGATAGACATTGAGTCATTGATTGCATCTACAAGTTTATTTGCCAAAACGTTTTTGCTCTTTGTCTCTCATTTTGACCTTTGGATTAAAGATGACGTCACACCTGTAGCAGAAATAGTATAGGTGACGCAGCAACATATTGTATGTGAGCTAAATTGGAATATTTATTTGCATTAATGATATGATACAAGGTCTAATTGTGAACATTGAATGCTCTTATCTCTTATGCTTTGTTGAAGAAGTGATATAAAACCTTTGTCTCTTTTTAGCCATCATTGACTTCGTCAATAATAGCATTGATCATTTGCTCATGTACATATTGGAAGATAGTCATTGATTTTATGAAGTACTAGCCCACTGCAAGCACATATTCTAGTTTTCTTTGTCTTGACTCGCAAACAGGTGCATCATTAGTGGATCTTTCTCTTTGACTATCTCATACTTGGCTGTAATCTGTGAAAAGGAACCTTTACCTTGTCCTTTATCCTTAGCCTTTCATTAACCTAGATTACATTAGGGACGTCTCCCTTGGACTAGCCCTCCTAAATAGAAAGAGCCCCCCATCGAGGTGACAGTGGGTGGGGAAGCTCCTGTTACGTCGGTTTCAAAGCCTTGACTCAAGCTCCTTTAACCTTTCCTACAAACCGTGCGATAACAGGCTTCACTGGTCCACCTCACTTCGGTGTCCTTTTTTAGAATATATGTTATCAATTTTACAATCTCAGTGAAGTTAGGGATGAATCTCCTTAAGAAATTTATTTTTCCTAAAAAAGACTGAATTTCTTTTACATTTCTAGGAAAATTTATAGTGTATATTGATTCAACCCTTTTTGGATCGATTTTGATTCCCTCTTTAGAAACGATATGTCCCAAGAGTTTACCTTCTTTCATTGCGAAATGAGATTTCTTTGGGTTGAGTGAAAAACCAAATTTATGGCATTTCTCAAAGGTTTGCTTAAGGTGCGTTAGATGTTCTACATCAGATTTGGAGAAGACGATCAAGTCATCAAGATAGATAACAATGAATTTATCTCTTTTACCTACAAAAGAGATATCCATGGCTCACTGAAAAGTGGCCCCTTCATTCATCAAACCAAAGGGCATTTTATCATACATAAAAGTACCCCAAGGGGTAGTGAAAGTAGTTTTTTCTTTATCGTCCTGATGCACTGCGATCTGATTGTAACCTGAAAAACCATCAATCATAGACATTCGGTTAGCTCCAACTAACTTTTCTAAAATGTGATCCATCTTAATCAATGGGTAATTGTCTTTGAGTGATGATCGATTCAGGTTTCTAAAGTCGACACACAGTCTGATCTCGTCATTTTTATTTTTTACTGGGACCAAATTGGCTACCCATTCAAAGTATCTCAGTGGGACTATGATTTTAGAATCCATGAGTTTTTTGACTTCTTTTTCTATCTCTGGTAACAGGATAGGGTTAATCTTCCTGAGTTTCTATCTAAAAAGTTGACACTTGATTTAAGTGGAATTTTATGTTCCATGATAGACGTATAATAAGTTCTCAACTCGTCATAAGACCAGGGAAAAACATCTTTGTATTTTTTAAGAAACTCAACATATTTACTTTTGATTTCGGGAGATAGGTACCTGGATACTTTCACTAATCCGGGACTCTCTTCGGTACCTATATTGCAATCTTCGACTTCCTCTGGCTGAGGCTGTAAGGTAGTCTTCAAAGGGATGTCATCATGAATAAAAATCCTTTCTAAGGGAATTAGAACCTTGGGAATCTGATTATTTTTTAAAACCAACATTCGGTGATTTTCGATTTTATCCCAGAACTCTTGGGGGTCTTCCCCTTCCTGCATGATCCAAATAGGATCATTTTGGTTCTCTTGGTCAGCATGGGTTTCGGTGAAATCGTCTATCGTTTCTAGAAATTTTTGGAGTTGTTCATCATCCTCAAAGACTTGCCAATGTTGTATGCTATTGGGTATGGAAGGTCTATGCCTCATTTGTATATGATATTTAAGTTTGAAAGCAGTGGGAGGTGTGAAATTCGAAGCTTCTTTGGCTAAAGCATCCGCCCGTTGATTTTTTGCTCTCGGGACGAAGTGAATATTAACAGAGGAGAAAAAAAATTTGATTAGGTTCCAAACAAAATTTTGATATGACCTTAACCTAGGATGTTTGGCCTGATACTGGTGATTAACTTGTTTCATGATCAACTCTGCGTCACCAAAAACTTCCAAATTTTTAATTTTCATTTTCCTAGCGGCCTCTAACCCAAACACTAGAGCTTTGTACTCACATGAATTATTGATGTGGTCTATGTTCCATTGAATCCTATAAGAGAAAGGGATACCGAATTGGTTATCAGGTGCCACAAAAATTACTCAAGCCCCAACTCCAAGATAAGATGAGGCACCGTCAAAAAACATTTTCCAAACACCAGTGTTATACATGTCATGTTCTATTTGTTCTTTTTATTTTGTATTTCCTGTACAACTTTATTCTATACACGCATCCACATCATCATCTATAGATAATATACAATTAGCTAAATCTTGATCAACAATATATACAAGATAATTATTTGGGCTGAGAGGATCACTAACCATAAATGCTAACCCGGTTTCTTGTACAGCCGCATGAACTGCCCCAAGAAAACTGGAATTGTTGCATACGTCATATCAAGTTGAAGGGAACCTCCAAGTTTGGCACCCCAAGATCGGGACAAGAGCATGCCATATTTTGGGGGTATATCTACGAAAAATACATCCATTAAAACACTTTTTGAAGGTACCTGTGCGAGATTTACTACTAAGTCCTTTATCATACCTATACACTTGACTTTCCTCGAATTGAAAGAATATAAATCTCCATAAGGCCTGGTGATTTCAAGGCCGATTCTGTCCATGATTGCTTTAGGCATCTGTTGACGGGAGAAATTGACCGTCCGTCAACTGGAAGAGTGGATCCGGTCCAGGGTTGTCTAAATAACCCAAGACGTTTGGGATAACCCACCCTGATGGGTTTAGCGTCTCTGTTGGCTGATCTAAGTCCTAGAAAAACAAAAGGGAAACTATACTAATAAACTAATCTAAACTAAAACAAACTAATAAACAAATCTAAACTACATATATACAGTCTATTACCTAAATCATACAACTATAATCCTATAAAAGTGAATGTTTAATTATAACAGAATCATCTTCAATTACAAATATACAATATTTACAATTTACAGATTTAAATTAAAACCTGCATAAATCATTTGTAATCTGTCCTAAGACAGCAAAACAATTGTTTTTCTTTTTCATTTTTATAATTTTATGAAAAAGGAATTAAACAAAAACTATCTAAACTAAACAACTAAAATACTAACTCTAACTATAGATCTAAACTATACATACATCTATCTAAACTAATTAAATTATACTAACAATCTAACTATCAAATAACAAATGACCAACTGAGTTGAAGTGACGCTTCAGGTTTGTCCTGTATGCAATAATTGTTTTAGCTGATTGGAGGGAGGAAACCTGCACCAGATTCTCTATAAGATTCTCGTAAACAAGTAGCGACTGTGCTCTTCAAACACAAGTAACAGGACAAATAAGACATAAAAGATTACAGCAATCTTATGATTTACAAATCATCACATTTAGATAAATTTATGTGCAAGGATTTGTAAAAAATGATTCAATTAACGAAGAAGAGAAATTTGTAATTCATTAACTGAAACAAAGTAATTGTTTTATTTTTAAAATAGGAGAGATCAAATAAAGACAACATATAAATCAAATCACATCAGCATGCGAAGAATTATGATAACTAAAGTAGTCGATAATTAATTGCCAACTGATATGCAAAAAACTTAAAACAAAAGTTTGATATATTGAAAGCTAAAGCTGTTACAAGACATCAAATTTCATCTCAGTCTCTATCATAAATCCATAGTCTAGTTCTCTCCACCATGATGATGATGGGTTCATTACAAAAAATGACAAATATTTAAAGTCTTCCCATAGGGTAAAACACCCCTGTGGGAATTATCAAACAGTTTACAAAAATCTGGGGATAATCTCCCAAATCTGACTAAAGCTAACAACCTATAACAAGACTGTATCACTAAAACATCTCTCAAACTGCCACATCATGCCAATTGGTCACTAAAATTTGTATGCACCTGAAAGTGGACAAGAATAGACAAGTTTAGGTGATATTCTATTGATAAAATTGTCAAAAATCTAATTTTAAGACTAGCTACGGAATCTTGCGATTTTTTAGCTGGTCTAAATTTCAACACATAATCGTTTTAAAACCAATTCAAATCCTAAAGAATTATATTCAAACTAAAACAACTATCTAATTGCTATTTGAAAATCAAATGAATTATCCAAATCAAAATTTTATGCTAATTTGAGAGCAAATGAAATCATAGTCAACCGAATGATAACAGAGATACATGCACTCTGTTCAATTTGTTATCATCATTTGGGGTAAACATAATTGCATTAGATAATCCAATAGCAATGAAATTGTTTTCATGAACCAATTCCAAACGACACAGACTGTAACCGGTTAAACAAATCTTGCATACAATAGTTCATGTCGCTTCAACCATTAACAAAATTACTGTCGAATCCAAACGAAATCAACAGGATCGTTTTTCAAATTGATATAACTATATTAAACATATACAAATGATCATTCTAATCGTGGCACACAACAATCAAATCAGACAAGAACAAATCAAAACCGTTTGGGGTTGACAAAGTCGTTAGGCAAATCATATCAATCAACACAGCCACACGAGTTTTTAGCAGATCGATCTTTTGCACAGGTCGAATATAATCAAAATCAAAACGAGAATATTGATTCATTACAAAACAAAGTCGTTCCTGGTTAATTGAAGTCAATAGGGTTGTTTTGCATGTATTAGGAACAAAAGAAACTAATCGAAATCAAACCAAATTGACTATCGAACATAATTGATTCAAAAACAAACCAAATCGAATAAAAAACCAATAAATTTCTTACACTAAACTGGGCAAGACAAAATTGCATAACCAAATCATAACTATATTTGAGTTTAGTAAAATGAATCTACTATACAGGATCCACAAAATAACCATTTTTTATAATCAACTATGACAGAATCATTTCGAATAATGAATAGAGCTAATCGAAATCAAAACCCAATTCGTTATATAATTCAAGCAACTCATAAAATGAAATTAATATTGAAATTCATACCTGAATAATAAGAAAAGGCTTCGATTATGATAACTTGGAATTGACGAAGGCTGTTGCCGCTTCGAAATTCCTGAAAACAATCGAACCAATGGTTTTTTGTTTCTTCTCATTAGCCTGAAGCCTGTCTCTTTCTTTCGACAGCACTGTAACTTGCTCCTCTAACGATTTGATCCTTGACTATAATAGGGGAATGTTGGTGTAATAACGCTCTAACCATACATTAGAATGGACGCATGATGTTTGCTCGAGGTTCGATAACACAGGCGAGGGTTTGTTTAAGCCACCCGGGGTTTCATTATGTAGCTTGATTCCTGGGTAGTTAGGATTGTTCTTTAGGCATGGGGGAAAATTAGAGACATAGTCATAGGGTTGCTCGGAGCATAAGCCATGGGAATAGGGATACTCTTCAGCTAGGAAACGCTCGATATTGGAGTCCGATTCCTCGCTCAGAACTATGGGCTTTTGGTCGATGTTCTGTTTAGGTTTATTCCGGGAAAGTCTCCATATCAATCGACCATTTTTCTTCCCTTTGTTGTTGACAGCATTATCACTTCTTCATTTCTTACCCACCGACTTCTTGACGGCCTCGGCTTTGTCTTTAGTACAAGGGTGGGTTATGGCATCGGGTAGACCTAAGTCAGGGAAATCTGAGGGTTTTGCAGGGGGTAGAAGGATATGAAGTGGCACGGCTGGCCCAACCCTAGTCTCACTGACTACAGCCTTGTCGATTTGGATGGACTCTAGACTAGGAAAGCCATTTCGAGATAGAAAGTCTTGCTAATTATCACCATGAAGGTTTAAATGGTGAATGATGATGAGTCTAATCAAGCTGTGATGAAACAATTTGCTATCGGCCTTCTCTCATTTGAACCTCTTCGACATCTTGTAAAGACTACGTAAGAAGTAATGTGGCATGTTCAAAGGATAGCCCATGAAATTCATTAATAACTGGAGGTGAATTAAAAACCAAGCCATACCGACCTTCACAAGTCACAAATTGTTTAACGATTACCAAAAGGTCATGCCACCTGGGTTTGAGGGTAGAAATAGGCATACCTTTATCACAAGAGACAACCTTCCTTGATACGAATAGCAAAGGCCACGACACCTCGTCAAATTTGGAGTTTTTAAACCATCTTTCCCCTGTGGCCGACAATCCTGTAGGAGAGCTTATGAATTCTTCATTGAGTTCAAGTTGTATGTCACTGATTTTAGCCCTACACCCGTCAACAGTAACGGTGAATTGTTGTGCAACCGAAATGTTGAAACCCTTGAACCTCCATATAAACATCAGCCAACCATTGTTTTCTAAATCCTTACGGGAGTTATCGAATAACAACATGTCTTGGTTACCATTTGGCTCTATGCACACCACCGGTGCCATATACAGGAGCACACGGTGAGCAGGGTTTTCGGGCTAGGGTTCGAACAGAGTATACGTAGAGGCAGAATGCTCACAGGCTTACCCGAAAACACTAGGGATGACCCAGGATAGGGGGAAAACATTTATGACAGAACGTGCAAAGGTGGTGGAGCTATTTCAGCCCATGCAAAATAGTGATTACCCACAATACAACTGTCGACGCGTATAACTATTCAAATGACTATGCATATGTGTTAAAAACTATGTCATTCAATAAACCAATGAAATCTATGGTAAGTGGATTAAACATTTGTGTGAGCAATAGTCATAGTTTCAAAACCAAAGCAATAAATCAAAATCACACCAAGGGTTCGATTATATGAACTAAGTGTTGTGTGGAATGATTTATACCAAGGGTCTTGCCACAACACAAATGTGTTTTTATGAAACCAATGTGTCAAGTGAATCGATGAAGGAACATTATAAATCAAACCACCAATGCATCACAAACTCAATCACTCATAAAATGAAATTATATAATCAATCAAAGAATGCCAAATGAGTACAGATCAAGGGATCTTGCCAATTGTATAATCATGATTAAATTAGAAGCGCAACGAACATAAAGAGTTATCATAGCAATCCAATGACGATTTTAATGTGACTTCGAAAACCAAGTTTTCACGCTTGCAGTCATGAAAACGAGAACAAAGGTAAGTGTATGAATGCATGAAATAATAATGTCATTTTATTCCAAACATTGCGACGAAAATCAAGGTTTGCAAAAAATTGGTGTAGGCAGCTTATAAGGACAGTATAAAATACGAGTTGGCTGCCAACAATGGCGACACATTGGTAGAAGCAGTTATCTCTGCCAAAAGAACAAATTCAGATTATGATCATGAGAAAAAATTCTAACTCAGAAATAACAGCCAGAAAATCGTGTAAAGATCATCATTAAATCAAATATTCCAGCAGTGTTTAAAGGATGAAAGCTGATAACAATCTTAAGACAAGTGAGACATGATATTAAAGATAAAATCTCCAATACTGTTGACAGAGCCACTGCTGCCAGCAGGGGTCCATAGCCTCGGGGTTGCCATTTAACCCACTCTAACGTCCGTATCCTGCCCAAAAGTTCTAGATCAGAAAAAAGGACATTTTAAGGTCAAGAGGTTTCTTATTTCCAAATTTTCATATACCGACATTGCTTCGCTGCCAGCGGGCCTTTTCAGTACCCCGGCGAAGTTGTCTTGGAATCATGCATGCATTTACCCACTGTCAGTAGACCTTTTCAGCATCCTGACGGGTTTACAAGCACTTCCCACAGCTCTTTTATTGATTTATTTTGTTCTTTTTCAAAGATATATAGTCGAGCGGGATGACGCTGAAAATTATGGTATTTTAACATATTTTTTACAGACCTCATCAAAATTTTTTAAAACTATCCTTTATTAAGATCCAGAGAAGGTTTATTTACAGAACCAACTTTCTAAGGCATGGAGACATCTTCTGAGTCATTCCCTTAAGGAATAGGGACAATGTAAAAATATAATAGATGATCGTGACAGGCTTTACTCAGAGATCGAAATCAATTCACTTCTTTCAAACAGTAGTTTTTTGCCAATACAAATGTAAATTTTAGAAGTATACAATTGATGTTTATACAATTTTTTAGCAGTCATTTCAGTGAAGGAATTTTTTGTTTTCTTTATCCGAATAGTTCAGCATGCAAGTATGTATCTCCAAAAACAAAGACTGATAAGCGCAAAGGAGAAATCAAAATCAAAACAGCAAAAGAAAAGAAAACAAAAACAAAATATGTACATAATATACAAAGAGTTGTCATCAAGAAAAATATCATTTTAGGGCTTGGCCATTCACCGGATAGGTGTCAGGCTGCTCCTCTAGATTCTGAAATCAGAAAGAGTTGGGACCCAACTTCTCAGCAATTAAAAACGGTCCAAGCCATAAGTTTTGAAATTTCGTGTGCTCTCCCTTTCCCTCATGCGGTTTGTCCCACTTCAAGATGAGATCACCTACTTCGAAACTCCTATCAGAGGCAGAGTTGGAATCGAACCAGATTTTAACTATTAGTTGATGCTGATCTAACTTACGTTTAGCTTGGGCTCTTACCTCTTCTAGCTTCATTAACGTACTAATTTGGTTTTCGAGAGGGGAACAGTTTTCTTCTTGTATTTTCTGTGATAGCTAAAGTGAAGGAAGAAGAATGTGTGGTGGCAGAATTGCTTCTCTTCCATAAACAAGAAAGAAAGGAGAGTTTCCTACAACATCTTTTGGGGTTACCCTATAATCCCAAATTGCGTTTAACAGTGCATTGTGCCAGTTTTTGTGATTTTCAGCGATCGTTCTTTTGATGATTTTAATCAAGTTCTTATTTGTCGATTCTGCCAATCCATTGCCCTGGGGGTAATAGCTAGCAGAATACTTCAATTTAATTCCTTTTTCCAAAGCGAACTCGCTCATCTCAAGAGACGAAAAATAAGAAGCGTTATCGAATACTAAACAATCAGGGATACCAAAATGAGTGATAATATTCGAATTTAAAAAGGAAATTACCTGACTGGTATTCACAGTTCTTAACGCGGCAGCTTCAGACCACCTGGTAAAATAATCTATGGCTGTAATGATAAAATTATACTGTTGAGAGGATGGAGGATTGATTGGACCTATGATATCAAGGCCCCACTTCTGAAAAGGAGAGTCTACTGAAACGGGCTGCAAAGGAAAGGTTGGTTTCTGTAACCGCCCTGATGCTTTTTGACAAATATTACACTTATGACACAAGGCATGGGCGTCTCTAAAAACCGTGGGCTAGTAATAACCGGATCTCAAAACTTTATGGGTAGTGGTGTCACCACTAAAATGACCACCAGCTTCTCCTGCGTGCAATTCTAGTAAGACTTTTTCTGCTTCGTCTTTCTCAAGACAATGCATCAGTACGCCATCAAAATTTTGACGAAACAGAACACCATTAACCAAATGAAAGGAGGCAGACTTTAATGTTAACGCTCTTATTTTAGTGGGATCCAAGTGACGTGGGGCTGACCCATGTTCAAGACATAATTTTATATCGTCGTACCAGGGACTGACAGAGTTTTGTGCGTAGTAGATTGCATTTTGATCGTGTTGTCCTAGGTTTGACGTATCGCTTTCTTCTTATTGTCCTGCAGTTGAATCTGCAACTAACTTGCATAACCCTTGGCCTCTCACTATTTGAGCTGGGGTAATCTCTATGTCGTACTCCTGTAAGGAGGTAACCCAGTTGGCCCTCTTTTCACCTAGTTCCTTCTGTACTAACAGGTTCCTGACGGCTAGGTAAGGGAAAATAACTTTCGTCCTCGATTTCAAAAGATAAGACCGGAAATGCTTAACTGCTTTAAAGACAACTCAGGCTTGCTGATCTACAGATGGGTAATTAAGTTCAGCGCCTTTGAAAGCAGAGCTCATAAAGGCAATGGGTAGGAGGGGGAAGTTTCGAGATGAATTGAGTCCTTTCGGGGTTGATAATCATCCCTTTTCTTGACACAATAAATCCTAAGAGTTTACCTTGTTCTACTGCAAAGATGGATTTTTTAGGATTCAAGAAAATGTCGTGTTTACGACATCGCTGTAGAACGGCTCATAAATGAGCTAGATGATCGTTTTTATTTTTAGAGAATACAGTCACATAATCTAAGTAAACTAGGACGGACGGGTTGATTAAGCCTCAGAAAGTGATGTCCATCGCTCTCTAGAAAGTGGCACCGGCATTAATCAATCCAAAGGGCATTTTTCTATAGGCATAGGTGCCCCAAGGAGTGCGAAAGGTAGTTTTAAGTTGGTCTGGAGGAGACATCAAGACTTGGTTGTACCTTGAGAAACCATCCAGTAAGGATAGCCTCTCAGAACTAGATACCTATTGAAGGATTTGTTCCATGGGTGGGACAGGATAGTTGTCTTTATCAGATGCTCTGTTAAGGTTTCGGAAATCGACGCATAGTCGGATTTCCCCACTTTTCTTTCAGACAGGGACAAGGTTAGAAACCCATTGAGTGTGCCTAACAGGGGAAATTATCTTAGCATTCAGGAGTTTATTCAATTCTTTTTTAACGGTTGGTTCGAGCTTAGGATCCATTTTTCTCAATTTTTGTTGAAAGGGTGAGGTTTGGGGTTTCATAGGAATGACATGTTGTATGATGTTAGGGTCGAAAGTTTTAAGTTCATCATACGTCCATGCAAAAACATCTTTAAATTCTTTGAACAATTTAATAAATGCAGCTTTTTCTTGCTCAGAACATCCTACCCCTATATTAATGCACTGCGGATTGTCCTTAGTTCCTAAGTTTACCTTTTCATATGATAACGAGGAACTATTGGTTTTACAGTTGACCTTTTTTTTGAATTTATCTTGAAGATCATAAAATTTCTCTAATCTAACTACAGATTTAGGGATCGAATTTACCATGTTCGATGAAGATTCAAGAGTTCTCGGATCTGGTATTACCGTGAAATCGTGCAAATTGTCGTCGTGAGTGCATTCGTCTATCACCGTGCCTTGAAAGGTTTCTTCCATATGCAGGAAGCTAATAATCTATTGATCGTCGTCAAAGACTCTCCAGTTCGTGATGTTGTCAGGAATGGATGGCCTGAACAACAGTTCGATTGAGAATGCTTCTGGGGACAAGCCTTCTGCAGGAAAGAGTTTAGAAGCTACATTAGCTAATAGATTAGCTTCAGAGTTATTCAATCTAGGAATAGAATTTATATTGAAAGCATAAAATTTATTCATTAAATTCCATACCTCGAATTGGTAAATTTTAAGATGCGGAGACAGATAATGGATAGAATCTCTTACCTGTCTAACTACAATTTTGGAGTCGCCAAAGACAGTCAAATTTTGAATGTTCATGTCTAAATATTTTCTGAGACCTTGCAGTAAAGCCTCATATTTTGTAGTATTATTAGTACATTCAAATTCTAACCTACATGCAATCAGAGTTTTGTTACCTGCTGGATCGATAATAACGTAGCCTGCACCAGCTCCTTCTTTGGACTTTGACTTGTCAAAATAAAGAGACCAAATTTGATTTTTATTGGGTACATGAGACCATTGTGTAGAAGTTGTTGGCTACACATATGCTACAATCCCGGACTGCTGTTCTGGATTGGTGATAGCTGAAGTCTCAGCCATGAAATTTCCAAAAAAGGTATCCATCCCTTGTACTACAGGTGAATCAGCAGAAGGTGTAAATGGTTCGTTGGGATCATTCAAATCTGTGACCGTGAACTTAAGGTAGAGTTCACGGTTTACCTTGATCTTGTTGGTCTTGTCGTTCTCTGGAAGCCATAGGTGAGACCAATCTGTCGCGAAATAGCCATGTAGCTACTCCGACCAGTCCCTGCTTAAAAACAGACCATACACTTCTGGAATATTCACAACAATAATATCAATGATTTGATGAACTTTGGGGTTAGACGATAATCTTATAAGCACATTCTTCAATTCGCCTATGACCTTAACATTGGTTCAATCAAGTTGTATGATTTTTAAGGTGGAGGGTTCAAATTCAGCGTTAATCTTCTGACACATAGACCATGGCATCACATTGGATGATGCTCCTGAGTTGACCATACAATTGTGCACGTTTCTATTAAATATTTCGAAAGTTAACAAAAATGGAGGTACATTTTTGCGAGTACTAAGGGTGGTAGTTTGTGGATTTTTACTCGCAGTTTCTAAAGCTACTTTATCTACATTATTTACATTATTTACATTATTTATAGGAAGGCTTCCTTTATCGTGAGGATCAGGATTGTTTTTAGTAGAAGTCTTTTGAGGAACCTTGTTATGAACAACCTTGTTTGAGTTACCATTTTTACCATTCTCTGAGATATTCTGTAACATTTTTTGTAGCAGAAATGGAAATTTCAATAACTCATAAACAGAAATGTTATCCCTTAACTTTTTAGGATCTTCAACTAAATCATAATCTAAGTTGGGCTTTACATGACTCTATTTAGTCTCAGCTAGTTTAGTTTGCTTTGGAGGCAAAGTCGTAGTATTCTCGGAAGAATGTTTGCTTGTTGTCTTACTCCTAGTATTATAGGGATGGACTCTCTCGAAGTTAGCTTGAAAGATGCTATCCGAGAAGTGTCCAAAAATATTTGGAGAAGACTCTTCTTCTTGAATTGTCTCATGTTCAACTACCTCCTCAGGAATCTCAGGAGGCATCAAGTTATCCTGGGCTTCTAGAATTGTTTGAAGGGCGTATTGGAGACTCTCTAAATTAAGACCTTCAGTATTCGGATTAGGTCGGTTGGTGGGAAAAGGCTTCCTGAACGGGGGCTTGTAAGGCCCTTTGCTCAATGAAGCTTCTTCGGCCATCCTTTTCAAATCTATAACTTGATTTGACAGTTTTTGAACAACTTTAGTTAAGTTTTCTAAATCAGAGCTTTCAGGTTGTGTTTTACTTTGAGTGGGTCTAGGGAGGATTTCGGAAGATGAACTAGTCTTCGTTTTGTTGCTAGTAGGGTCTTTTAGACTAAGTATGTATTTTTAAATCTGGCTGGCCTCTTCAAAGGCTTCTAACAACATGGCTTTCTTAGATCGTTTAACCCAAATGGATATACTTTGATGCAAGGCTTTAGTATAGTAGGCTATTATAAGATTCTCGGCAGGCATGGAATCCGCAGGGATTCGGTTTTTAATTGTTAAGAATCTTTGATTAAAGTCTTTAATTTTCTCTTTTGGGTTCATTCTTAAGCTAGAAAGGTCCATGACTAGGACTTCCGGAGGCTTACCATCTCCGAACTTTTCCAAAAAGCAGGATTTGAACTTTTCCCAAGACACGATGGTATGGGGTTGTTGGGCAAAGTACCATGTAGAGGCATTGCCCTCGAAAGTATAGGGGAACAACCTACAGACTACGTCTTCATGCTCGACATTGCAGAGTCTTATGGCTAACATAAATTTTTTAATGTGATCTTCTGCGATCTATTTTGAGTCAGGGTCAAACTTGGGAAGCCACTTCTCCGGATGTTTAGGGAAGGGATGTTGAGCTCCAGGTACAACTACCGCTTCCTGGTCGAGCCAAGGTCTAGCAGGATTGTTCCGGTTGGCCATTGGTGTAGTGGGCATGGAATGTTGAGAAGGGGAACTGCCTTCGGTAGAAGAATCTTCTCCCGAAGAAGAAGGGGATGATGGAGGTGGTGAGGGAGGTATTCTGGATCCTCCTGCAGCAGGAGTGAGGATTGGATCTGTAGGGTTCACAGTGAGGTTAGTGTCTCCTAGTTGTTCTCTGATATTAGAGAAGTCTAGAGGTTGGTCCAAAGGTCGATTTGGTTGCCTCAGATGGGCTAAGGCACTATGTGTTCTTATGAGATATTGGCGGACAATCTCTTGTATGTCACCACCTGTAGGATTTGGGGTTGTTGGCTCAACTGTGATCCGTGGATCGTCATTTGACGTGGTTTCTGTTTGAGGGGGAATGTTATTGTTCAAATGACTTCTTATCACTATAGGTGAGCGATTAGGTGGTGGAGGAGTCTTACGACCGCCTCGTGCCATTAATAAATTTCAGGCCCTCCTTCTAGCGCCATTTGTTGATGGGAGAAATTGACCGTCCGTCAACTGGAAGAGTGGATACGGTCCAGGGTTGTATAAATAACCCAAGCCGTTTGGGATAACCCACCCTGATGGGTTTAGCAGCTCCGTTGGCCGATCTAAGTCCTAGAAAAACAAAAGGGAAACTATACAAATAAACTAATCTAAACTAAAACAAACTAATAAACAAATATAAACTACATATATACAATCTATTGCCTAAATCATACAACTATAATCCTATAAAAGTGAATGTTTAATTATCAACAGAATCATCTTCAATTACAAATATAGAATATTTACAATTTACAGATTTAAATTAAAACCTGCAAAAATCATTTGTAATCTGTCCTAAGACAGCAAAACAATTGTTTTTCTTTTTTATTTTTATAATTTTATGAAAAAGCAATTAAACAAAAACTATCTAAACTAAACAACTAAAATATTAACTCTAACTACAGATCTAAACTATACATACATCTATCTAAACTAATTAAATTATATTAACAATCTAACTATCAAATAACAAATGACCAACTGACCTGAAGTGACGCTTCAGGTTTGTCCTGTATGCAATAATTGTTTTAGCTAATCGGAGGGAGGAAACCCGCACCAGATTCTCTGTAATCTTCTCGTAAACAAGTAGCAACTGTGCTCTTCAAATACAAGTAACAGGACAAACAAGACATAAAAAATTACATCAATCTTATGATTTACAAATCATCACATTTAGATAAATCTATGTGCAAGGATTTGTAAAAAATGATTCAATTAACGAAGAAGAGAACATTGTAATTCATTAACTGAAACAAAGTAATTGTTGTATTTTTAAAATAGGAGAGATCATATTCAGACAACATATAAATCAAATCACATCATCATGCAAAGAATTATGATAGCTAAAGTAGTCGATAATTAATTGACAACTTATATGCAGAAAACCTAAAACAAAAGTTTGATATATTGAAAGCTAAAGTTGTTACAAGACATCAAATTTCGTCTCAGTCTCTATCATAAATCCATAGTCTAGTTCTCTCCACCGTGATGATGATGGGTTCATTACAAAAAATGACAAATATTTAAAGACTTCCCACAGGGTAAAACATCCATGTGGGAATTATCGAACAGTTTACAAAAATCTGGGGATAATCTCCCAAATCTGACTAAAGCTAACAACCTATAACAAGACTGTATCACTAAAACATCTCTCAAACTGCCACAGCATGCCAATTGGTCACTAAAATTCGTATGCACCTAAAAGTGGACAAGAATAGACAAGTTTAGGTGATATTTTATTGATAAAATTGTCAAAATCTAATTTTAAGACTAGCTACAGAATCTTGCGATTCTGTAGCTGGTCTAAATTTCAACACAAAATTGTTTTAAAACCAATTCAAATCCTAAAGAATTATATTCAAACTAAAAAAACTATCTAATTGCTATTTGAAAATCAAATGAATTATCCAAATCAAAATTCTATGCTAATTTGAGAGCAAATGAAATCATAGTCAACCGAATGATAACAGAGATACATGCACTCTGTTCAATTTGTTATCACCATTTGGGGTAAACAGAATTGCATTAGATAATTCAATAGCAATGAAATTGTTTTCATGAACCAATTCCAAACGACATAGATTGTAACCAGTTAAACAAATCTTGCATACAATAGTTTATGTCGCTTCAACCATTAACAAAATTACTGTCGAATCCAAATGAAATCAACGGGATCGTTTTTCAAATTGATATAAATATATTAAACATATACAAACGATCATACTAATCGTGGCATGCAACAATCAAATCAGACAAGAATGAATCAAAACCGTTTGGGGTCGACAAAGTCGTTAGGCAAATCATATCAATCAACACAGCCACATGATTTTTTAGCAAATCGATCTTTTGCACAGGTCGAATATAATCAAAATCCAAACGAGAATATTGATTCATTACAAAACAGAGTCGTTCCTACTTAATTGAAGTCAACAGGGTTGTTTTGCATTTATTAGGAACAAAAGAAACTAATCGAAATCAAACCAAATCGACTATCGAACAGAATTGATTAAAAAACAAACCAAACCGAATAAAAAACCAATCAATTTCTTATACTAAACTGGGCACGACAAAATCGCATAACCAAATCATAACTATATTTGAGTTTAGTAAACTGAATCTACTATACAGGATCCACAAAATAACCATTTTTGATAATCAACTATGACAAAATCATTTCGAATAATGAATAGAGCTAATCGAAATCAAAACCCAATTCGTTATAAAATTCAAGCAACTCATAAAACGAAATTAATATTGAAATTCATACCTGAATAATAAGAAAAGGCTTCGATTATGATAACTTCGAATTGACGAAGGCTGTTTCCGCTTCGCAATTCCTGAAAACAATCAAACCAGTGGTTTTTTGTTTCTTCTCATTAGCCTGAAGCCTGTCTCTTTCTTTCGACAACACTGTTACTTGCTCCTCTAATGATTTGATCCTTGACTATAACAAGAGAACTTCGGCGTAATAACGATCTAACCATACATTACACTGGACGCATGATGTTTTCTCGAGGTTCGATAACACAGGCGAGGCTTTGTTTAAGCCACCTGGGGTTTCATTATGTAGCTTGATTCCTGGGTAGTTAGGATTGTTCTTTAGGCATGGGGGAAAATTAGAGACATAGTCATAGGGTTTCTCGGAGCATAAGCCATGGGAATAGGGATACTCTTCATTTAGGAAACGCTCGATATCGGAGTCTGAGTCCTCGCTCAAAACTATGGGCTTTTGGTTGATGTTTTGTTTAGGTTTATTTCGGGTAAGTCTTGATATCAATCGAGCATTTTTCTTCCCTTTGTTGTTGACAGCATTATCACTTCTGCATTTCTTACCCACCAGCTTCTTGACGGCCTCGGCTTTGTCTTTAGTACAAGGGTTGGTTATGGCATCGGGTAAATCTAAGTAAGGGAAATCTGAGGGTTTGGCAAGGGGTAGGAGGATATGAAGTGGCACGGCTGACCCAACCCTAGTCTCACTGACCACAGCCTTGTCGATTTGGACGGACTCTGGACTAGAAAAGCCATTTCAAGATAGAAAGGCTTGCCAATTATCGCCATGAAGGTTTAAATGGTAAACGATGATGAGTCTAATCAGGTCGTGATGAAACAAGTTACTATCAGCCTTCTCTTGTTTGAACCTCTTCGACATCTTGTAAATACTACGCAAGAAGTAATGTGGCATGTTCAAAGGATAGCCCATGAAATTCATTAATAACCAGAGGTGAAATAGATAAACCAAGCCATACCAACCTTCACAGGTCACAAATTTTTTAATGATTACCAAAAGGTCGTGCCACCTGGGTTTGCGGGTGGAAATAGACATACCTTTATCACAGGAGACAACCTTCCTTGATACGAATAGCAAAGGCCACGACACCTCATCGACTTTGGAGTTTTTAAACCATCTTTCCCCTATGGCCGACAATCCTGTAGCAGAGCTTATGAATTCTTCATTGAGTTCAAGTTGTATGTCACCGATTTTATCCCTACACCCGTCAAAGGTAAGGGCGAATTGTTGTGCAACTGAAATGTTGAAACCCTCGAACCTCCATATAAACATCAGCCAACCATTGTTTTCTAAATCCTTATGGGCGTTATCGAATAACAACAGGGCTTGGTTACCATTTGGCTCTATGCGCACCATCGGTGCCATATACAGGAGCACACGGTGAGCAGGGTTTTCAGGCTAGGGTTTGAACAGAGTATACGCAGAGGCAGAATTCTCACAGGCTTACCCGAAAACACCAGGGGTGACCCGGGATAGGGGGAAAACATTTATGATAGAATGTAAGAAGGTGGTGGAGCTATTTTGGCCCATGAAAAATAGTGATTACCCACAGTACAACTGTCGGCGCGTATAACTATTCAAATGACTATGCATATGTGTTAAAAACTATGCCATTCAATCAACCAATGAAATCTATGGTAAGTGGATTAAACATTTGCGCGAGCAATAGTCATAGTTTCAAAACCAAAGCAATAAATCGAAATCACACCAAGGGTTCAATTATATGAACTAAGTGTTGTGTGGAATGATTTATACCAAGGGTCTTGCCACAACACAAATGTGTTTTTATGAAACCAATGTGTCAAGTGAATTGATGAAGGAACATTAGAAATCAAACCACCAATGCATCACAAACTCAATCACTCATAAAACGAAATTATATAATCAATCAAAGAATGCCAAATGAGTACAGATCAAGGGATCTTGCCAATTGTATAATCATGATTAAATTAGAAGCGCAATGAACATAAAGAGTGATCATAGAAATCCAGTGGCGATTTTAATGTGACTTCGAAAACCAAGTTTTCACACTTACAATCGTGAAAATGAGAACAAAGGTAAGTGTATGAATGCACGAAATAATAATGTCGTTTTATTCCAAACATTGCGACGAAAATCAAGGTTTGCAAAACACTGGTGTAGGCAACTTATAAGGACAGTATAAAATACGATTTGTCTACCAACAACATCACATTGTGAGAGGCACCAGAATATAACATGCAGTTATGGAGCAGATGGTCGAAAACAATCAAAGTGATGTAGAAAGGGGCAATAGTGTCTATGGCACCTTCAAAGTGTGGGCCAAAAATTATGTTAGTCTTTCATCCTCTAAGTTTATAACATCAGCCTGACTTTCATTTTCTAAAAAACTAATCATTTTAGCAAGTTGTTTTCAGTATATCAGGTTTATGGCCAGTTCAACAAGGGGAATATGTATTTTGATCTTATTGATTTCATTTTCTAGGTTAAAACCTCCAATGGTTTTGTCAATTTCCATATTTTGAACCTCCGACCCTTTCTTTTCATCTTTCCTTAGCTGAGGGGCCTTTGTCTCATTAACAATGGTGTCTAGCTTCTGCATGCTTAAGGGTGGTGTTTCTGTTGTCTTTGTTTTAGTAGATTGTATGTTAGCGATCTTAGTTCCTTCAGTCTGTTTTTCAGTTCTTTTTGAAACTGGTTCATCAATTTCAACCCTTGGTAGTATCTTTTTAACTGGCGCGGTCACAGAAACCCTGTTTCTACGTCTCAGGTCATATTTATGGTGGAGTTCAGCCATTATTCCATCTATTATTCCCTGATAGGTCAAATCTTCAGAAATACTGTCATTTTTTTACTCTCGGTCCCATACTCTGTTGTCAGAGATTTTTCATAATCATGTCTTGTTATGTAAGGTTGTAGGCAGTCATCGCCAATATTGTTCATATCCTCTTCTAACTGCTCGAAATCCTCCAAGTCTTGTCCTCCTATAAAGTTTTCACTTTTAAAAGGGGTTTGGATCTTTTAATCTTAATTCTTAATTTGTTTTTGGTGGTTTTGAGGGTTAGGGTTCTTCCTGAACTCCTTTCTAGGGTAATATTCATTTTTAGCTTGATCAAGTTCCATTCTTGATATTTTGTTTGACAGATCTTTGATGATTCTAGCTATATCATCCATTTTATCTTTTGAGGACCTCCCTGATCCAGAGGGTCCTCCTTATTCCCTATTTCTCCCTATTTCTTTGTTTCCTATCTCAAATTTATCTTTCAGCTTCCCTGATGCCATCATGTTAGATTCAATTTCGAGGGAATCATCTAGCATCTTGGTAAGATCTACTGATCTTCCCTCCCTTAATAACAGGGCGAAGTCTGGGCCAAAGGCTCCAGTGAAAGTCACTTTTGCTGCAGGTTGTGAGNTTGTGTAAACTCAAGGACTGATTCAGATTTTTTCTTTCGAAGAGCTCCAAATTCGGTTAGATAATAAATATGGTCTTCCCGCTCACCCCACTGTCTGATAAAAGAGTTTTCAAGTTCATCATATGATGGTATAGATCTGGCCTCTAGGCCTCAAAACCAAGTTCTTACTTTCCCTTCAAAGGTTTGAACCAAGAGTCTGGAGTAAACATCTTCATGTTCTAATCCAAAAATGTCATCGAATTGATCGAAAAAATTTATGTGTTCGGTTGTCGTCAAGTTGCCTTATCCCGTGAACTTAGGCAGGTTTTTCATGTAATTTTTTGGTAAATCATGGAGAGGGACTGGTAGGACTAGAGGGGCGTATCTTGCAACAACCTTTGCAAATATCCAGAGAGGTGGTGCTTGGCCGCCCACTCCTCCTCCTTGACCACCCGTGGAAGCACCTCCAGCCCCACCTCCTCTAGCTGCGACCATTGTGGATTTAACTGTTAGAGTCTATGGGTTATAAGGATAGGTTTCAAGAAACTGATTATCAAAGGGGAAGAAACTTGAGAAATAAGAACTTGGGGAATGTGTACTGGTTCCTTCGGAACCACAGGGTGAGAATACAGGAGAATCTACAGAAGTTGAGTCAATATATATAAGATAATTGTTTGAGTTTTGAGATGTGGGAAACCAAACTTTGTGAAGCGAGGGAGAATTGGTCGCAATAGGAAGTGAGGCATATATTCATTTTCTATCAGTGTGGGAAAAGGGTGAGAAAGCTTCGGTCTTAAAGACTAGAAGAACCAAATCTAATTCAGGGGTTGTGACTTTACCAGTGGAGTATTTCTCGTAAAGGGGTGGAATACTTGATTCCCCGTGTTGATATTAAGAGTCACACTGTGTAAACTTAGGTTGAAATTTTTTATTTGTGGATGAAACAGTTTGGTGGAAGTATCTTCTTGATTTTAGAATTTTTTTAGGGTCGAAAAAAGGTGAAATCTGCTTGTTGTCTGGATTATTTCTGGTGTTTTTTTGGTTAAGATCCAGCTTAAACAATGTGGATTCACCAAGTGAAAGATAAAGGTAGCCTTAGAAGGTTTTCAAACTTTTTTCACTATCAATGAAAGAAAGTGTCAATGTCGTTCTTCCTAGGGAATAAACTTAGTTTCTCCATTCCCCGACAACGACACCAAAGAGATGTTGTTCCTGAGTTTATACTTTAAGTCTCTAAAGTATACTGTTAAGGCATCTGAAAAGACAGAGGGAGTTGATGATAGGAAAAGATATGATAAAAAGATGAGGGTTATAGTTGGTTCCTCAACTGTCTCTGTCAAAATTCCTAGTTTTCCTGGATACTGATATCTCTCTCAATTGATGCCCATGAACGTTCTAACTCAACCCGGTTATTTGTTGTTTGTAAGATAATGTTAAATAAATTTAGAGCGATGTTGGTTTGATCCAAAAGGTCAGGCTCGATATTAGGTTGCCTTACAACTGGTACTGTCATGAAGGGTAAGAGTAAAAAAGATAAGGTTCTTATGTTTTCGTTTTAGGCTTGTTATCTCTATTCCACAATGTAACGAGAATGATGTCAACACCCAAATAAATAGGATGACTAAATTGTAGGCCTTTTCTTATATCTGAGTTAAATTTTAAAGAAAAGAAACATGCATGATATGAATAAAAACATAAAGCTATTAGCAAAGTGAGGCATCAATTTCAGAGGAATCTCACATAGTAACAGAAAACTGCAAAAAGAGAAAAATATTAATGAAGCATATGATGTTGAAATCTAAACATCTACAGGTCTTATATCTGTTGATAACAGATAAAGAGGAAAAACTGTAAATGATTTAAATAACAAGAATAATAATTTCCACATTTGAGGTTTTACTAAATTGCAGCCAAGCATTCATCAATTAAACATATGAAATAAATATGAGATGACAGGGAAACACATAACTCAGAAGTGACAAGATCTGGAATCTTCAATCTACATTTCTATTAATTTAGAGTCTCTTCAAAATTACTTCGTCAAAAATGTTTTTTTTTTAAGAGAGATCAAAAATCCCTCTTTTAGTCTTCGCTCCTTGTATTTATACAAGGTCATTACTACTTGATAGTTAGCAATCTCCTACTTTTCTGGAGAAAAATAGTTACAAAAATGCAACCTTAATCGTTGCATGATTAACTTTTGTTTATCTTTCATTTCAATAGTATGAGTTTTCAAACGATAATTCACTATTTAGATGAAGTCGCTCCCTCTTTTGAAGCTATACATTCGACACACTTCTCCAAAAAATGAACAAAAATTCTAGGTGGTATCGGGAGATCTTTAGTTTCAAATAGATAAAAATTTCTTTGTACCTTTGGAAACTAGTCTCCAAATCTTTTATTAGAGAACCTGATCATTTGCAACTTTAAATTAGGCTGTACCAACCATCTGTCTATTTTGTTGGTATTGATTTCGCTCAACTATGAAATTTCTCTCAGTCCTCAACCTCCTGTAAGCTCTCTTTGTAGTCCAACTGTTGTTTCACAATGTTTATCTACCCTAGTAGTCCAGAGAAGTGATTTCTTTCAAATCCTAATGCTTTCTTATCCAAAGAATCAAATATTCCCTCACAATCATCTTTGATTTCTTTGACTGTCTTCTTATTTTCGACCATGTTTGTTTCCCATGCCTTGAGCATAATGTCTCCTCTTATCTGTTCTGCGAAAGAAAGTTTTAAACCTTTCAACATCTCCCTACTCCCTAAACATGTGACTACTTTCTGAAAGGTATTCCTTGCTACTTTATCCTATTTTTCTATTGAAATAATTTTATCAAGGGATTTGCTTACCTCTTGAAAATAATGTTGCATGATCTCTATTTTGGAGATCAACTGTTGTTGTTCAGCTCCTATCTTTGTATGGGATTCTAACGAGATGGTTTGAAAAACCTTTAATTCCATGACTCGGCCTTCTGTCAAACTCAACTTAGCCTATAATTGTTTAACAAGCTCCCTTTGTTGAGTATCCTGTACCTGATTTGCTTGTATCCTCTGGTTCATTTCATCCAGGCTAGTTTTGAGTGACTGGATTTCTTGCCTTTCAACAGCTCTGGCCTGCTCCATACTTTTATTCACCTCTTCTCTAATGTTTTTCTCAACATTCTTCAACTGATCCTACAATTGAGATATCATGTGGTTACTCTTCTTTATCCTTGTTCTCATGTTATCCACAGTAAAAATGTTTGTTGTTTCCATGGCTCCCATGGAGCCTTCTACCTCTGTAGCGAAATCCTCCTCTTCCATGTTTTGGCCATCTATCAAGACCTTATGCTTCTTCACCATACCCCCTTCTCTCATATGCATTTCTTGCCTTACAATAGCCTTCCTCTTCTTGCTAAAAAACTAATCAGAAGGGGGGATCTCATCTCTGGAAATAGGGGTGAGGTCACCAACATATATATCTCCCATCTGTGGGAGTCCAAAGGTGGGATGTAAAAGAGTTAAGGAAGTTATGGGACTTCCTATATCTATAGACCTGGTTTCTACCATAGCCTCAGGTATAATGATATCAACAGCAGGTGATGAAGGAGGAGTGGACTTATTGGACTCACGAGGTGTCCTGGGCCTCCTCTCTTCTTCCGTCTTTGGATTTTCTATTTGTAAGGCCTCTTTATTTTGTGAAATCCTTCAGTCTCCTAAGGAAATTCTTTATTATTGACTTTACCTTGTGTTTCTTGTTCAAAACCTGGTGGAGTATCTTCTTGTTCTCGAGGAGGGGTAATTGCTTCACCTTGCAACACTTTGGGCAGACCGCTCCGTTTGTGTTTTTGAAAGGTCTGAAAACTAGCTTGCAAGTCAGACAACAATGTCTGTGCTCTTTCTAACACTTTCTCATAGGTCTTAGTCCCTTTGAACAGTTCATCACAAGGGGACTTCTCATGTTCATAGGCCTTCATATTACAGTGGGCCATGTGTTTTCCCACCAACTAGTAAGGATCATGCTTCCTGTGCTTGAGGTTTACCAATTTAACCCCCTCTAGCATTGTCGCTTCAACTTTGGAATGACCTAAGTTGAGCAATAAACATTTCCCAATCTGAACGGAAAAAATTGGCCAAGATTTCTTTTGAGCTGATTTTAGTTCTATCCCAATTCTAACTAATACTATTTGATGAGCTACCTCCCTACACACCAGTCTGTCAGGGAGGAATTTTGGGAGTGCGTGTAGAGGGATTGAACACTCGAAAACTATGATGTATGAAAAATTATCCTCTATGAACCAGTCAACAACTTCCTTGAGGTTTCCTGTGACCGACTCTGAAATCTAGGGAGGGGCATAGCTATACAACATCGGATGTAGTGGTATCACCACAAAATGAAAAATTTCATAGAATGAGTCCTTGACATTTTCTTCCCAAAGTTTAGAATGATATTCATGAATTGGCTATGGGTAAGTCGGATTCTAACTCCAATTCATCAAATGGAAAGGAGTCGAGAAGCATATAGCATCCATGATGTATGCTGACATATAAAAGGATACTATTCATCCTTATGATTTTGCAATATGATAGTCCATGACCTCCTTCACCATGTTATCGGATAAAATCTTATCTCAATTGAAGTTGTAACCTTCAATTGCCTCGTGCAAAATAGGTACCCATCCTATAGGGAAATCAGTGGGACTTTTCTTACCGAAAAGTATACATAAAATCATCACCACATAAATCATATACTCATTCAATGAGGTTGTGGTGTAAATACCATGGGTGTCAGCCCTGAATTTTCCCTCATTTCTCCACCAATCCTTGATTAAGTCAGGATACATTTGGTCTGACTCAAAACATTCTTTCCTTTGAAAATTACTCATGAAATCTTTATTATAAACATACTTGGGAATAGGATATAATTTATACATTACTTGTAAAGGTTTCGGTCTGAAAGAGCCGACAACGACCCCTCGACTGTCCAAAGTGCTCCTTGTATGTACGTCAGTTCACTCTAAGGCCCAAGTGGTCGTATCATTATAAGTCGTAAGCCGCAATCGTGTAGCTATTTTGTAGAGCTCAGACTCCACTATATCTCGAACCTTGTTGTCAGTGTCATGAGGGAAATTTTTAATTTCATAATCCAGATTCTCGAAAATCTGCCTCCAGGATTTTATGGAAACGATGGCATGTGGTGTTGTAGATATAACATCTCTGTCTGGACTCAATCTTTCTGCAATCTCTTCGCTTTTCTTGGGTGCCTTATTAGGTGCCATGATACCTGTGCTGGATCAGAGGCCTGTTTACAGAGAAAGTGTGTATAAAACCAGGTAAACGTGGCTTGCTGCAGATGTAAAGGATAACTATGAAGTTTGAAATATAAGACTTTATTAACCTTCATTTTCACTTTATAATGAGTGTAGAAAACGCAGGCGACGAAAAATTAATGCTTTTAAATGGAAATATATGCCTGGAGGTATGATTTCGTGTCAAAAAAAAATTCATTTATCTGTTATTTATGATGTTGTATATTGGCGATTTTAGAACTGGTGTTTCAAGAATCATCGCCTTCCTCAATTCCAAAAATGCGAAAGGCGGTTTAATTATCACTAATCCTGTTTTAAGAAAAAATTAACCTTAATCTTAAACCTTGTTTCAGGAAAACACGATTTCGCATTTCGGAACTTCGAAGATCCTAGCGTTAGGTGGTAAGTCATAACCAATCCACGGATCGTGAAATTGTGATGAGGTTAGTGAGGCACTAAGACACGTATTAGGGCTTTAATTAATCCAGGTTAATAATTAATTATCCTTTTAATTTTTTCGTAAAAGTGAGGATTGGGAGTTTGACGGTTGAGAGTTCGAAAGCATTTTGGTAGAAGGAAAAACCTGAATTGTGGAAGATTAAGGGAATGATAATTATGTTTAGGAACTTAATTAATTACGGGTTTAAAGAGATCTTTGTGGAAAGCGACAGAAAAGGTAACCTTTATTTCTTTCCCTTTTAAATTTTTTCAATAAGCTAAACATTTTCGGGATTTCGGCACCGGGAAAATAAGATGGTTGAAGATTATACTTTGAGAAAAAACAAATCTCGAAAAACTAAAAAGGAACAGAAAGCTTTGATTTCCCTTTTTTGGACTAAGGGCAGATCCACGACTTAGGAAAAGATGAAGCTTTAGTTTTCAAAGATAGGAAAAAATTAAACTTCATGTCAACAGGGATATTATCTATAGGTTCCACATACCTGCCTCTTTCTGAGGGATCCAATGGTGCAATAAATCTATATTCTCCAGACTCAAATATCATCTTTATTGTCTTCAAATTGATAATATCTTGGTTATCAAAATCCCAATCGAGACCCAATAGTGTTGGATAAGGAGAAGTATTGTCCACTATGTCAATGACTTCAAAATCAGCCATGGTGTGCACACCATCTAAATCTACTAGAATCCCCTTCAACCTCCTAATTGGTACCACTCTGTGTTGATTTTCCAATTTCAACTAAATAGGTGAATACCCTAATTGTGGTTCTCCCATACCTTCCCAAATTTTCTTTGGCAGAACATTGACTTCAGATCCTAAGTCTAGCATGATATCCACCATATTGAAATATCCTATGTTGGCATTCAATATAAATTCTGTTAGGGTCCTAACCTGCACATAGGTAGAACAATATATTCGGATGTAGTACAGGTCAATATTAATAAGGCCTTTCAATAAAATAGAATAAGGAAGATGTAAGAAGACCTAATAGAAGCTTCCACTTCTAGAAAGATCTTCCTCTAGATGCTTCTTTTTAGTATAAATAGGAGTCGAGGGTATGAGAACCCTAGCTTGAAGATTATTGTAATAGAGCTCTGCTCAACTGGAGGTTTCCCCCTCGAAGAGGCTTGTGAACATTGATTTCAGATTCAAAGTGTTATTTATGTTTTTATTCTTATATCATTTCAATGTTATTGTGGTGAATGTTCTGGTTATATTGTTGTTATTCTGCCATTACTAGCATTTTATTTTGGTTCTGCATACATTTTATATCTGGTATATTACAAGTGGTACCAGTGAACTTTCCTCGACAGAAAGTGTGGGTTAAATTTTTTTTCAGGGTAGAGACGTATCCCGACATCTTTAAGCCACATAGATCTATTGTTATGTGCATAAACCCACGGTTGAGGGATTCATACACGTAGGAAATATAAGTGGTACTTAAGCACACATCTGTTGGCCACCCTTGTAACCCCTGTTGGTACCCCTTCGAGTGGTAGAGCATCAGACAACACCTGTGTATGGATTGGCCTAGATTACTTGAAGGCTTCTTTAGATAAACTGATCGGTCACCTAACTACTATAGTGTCACCGAGAACAACACTCGGGAAGATACTCTCTAGTACCTGGGTAGTCGGGTAGTATGGCTAAGGGTATG